>JALGPX010000028.1:39406-54785 GCA_023515795.1 Amoeboaphelidium occidentale | reverse complement strand
GGAAGAAAACCGACTTTTAAAGTTAAAATTTTTCGTTTCACATATGTCTAAACCTAGTACTCAGGTACTAAACCGGGTAGTACTCGTGTAGTAATTTCAGGTACCCATCTCTGGCAGTACACTACTCACTAGTAGACTTGGATTGTGCACAATCCGGATTGGTTTCGTTCCATTTTTGTACTCGTGTTCCAAATGCAAAACGAAACAGCCAATATTTCAAATGCAAATACGTCTTTTGCTGTTAGAGAGAAGATGCAGCCAGTTAGTGATGTGTTATCAGAAGTCGTTAGGAATCCTGATGCTGTTTCATCAATATATGAGAAATATCAGAACGTTATTGGTGCTGCTTTGGATGCCCCAACAGAAGAAGATGAGAAATCCTGCAAATCCTGCAAGAAAATCGCGTCTTCTTTACTTAAATGCCACTCTGATAAGTTAACTCTAAGCAAAGCTGTTTTACACTTGAAACAAGACTGGGACTCAAGTATCATGCTAGCGCAGGAATTGAACAACGCTAACAAACGGATAGCCTATTTGGAAAATGTTCTGTCTAGCTACGGAATACTGAATGTACCTCACCCTGAAGCTAAAACAAGACAAGGTAAACGAAAGCGCGCAGTTTCAATTGATGATCATAATGAAAGAAACAGCGATGAAGCTGTGTCGGCTGTAAACAAGAAATCAGGAATAAAGATGTAACTATTTTCTACTCTTTTTGAATGCCTATTTGGCCTCTTGCAAACCTTCCAAAATTTTCGCACGATGAAACAAGCCGTCAAAGTTGGATTCCAGGGATCAACTGGCGCACACAGTGAAGTGGCCATTAGGGCTTTCTTTAACAACTTAAAACTCAACAACAATTTGCAACATCCGCTTTTCAGTAGCGCAGAAGAGAAGGCGCCTTCTTTTGAAACGCACGGCTTCGAAGCTTTGGATGATGTATTTGCGAAGCTGAAGGCAAATGAAATATCCTTCGCTTTGTTACCCATTGAGAATACTCATTCCGGAACATTTGCACAGTTGTATGACTTGTTGAGTAATGCTGGTTCAGTGCACATTGTTGGCGAATGGACAGTGCATGAACAAAACGCTCTACTAGCAGGGACAGACATAAACCAGCTGAGTGATATTGAAGAAGTTTACAGTCATCCGCATGTTTTAGAACAGTGCTCGAATATTTTGAATGAAATTAAGGCTGCTAGAAAGGGAAACTTGGTCATTCATGGAATGCAAGATACTGCCAACTCTGCTCGCTTGCTGAAGGAGAAGCATTTAGTGAAAGCTGCTGTTATTGCAAATCCTGCTGCAGCTTCCGTGTATGGATTGCGTATGCTGAAGGAGAATGTCGAGAATGATTTGATGAGTGCTACACGCTATCTTTTGTTGGCGCAGAAACCTCTGAGTACTGAACAACTAACAATTTCTTCACAGAGAGGATCCAATAAGACTAGCGTTGCTTTATTGCTGAAAAATTCACCTGGTATGATTTTTAAGGCTTTGGGTTGCTTTGCGTTCCGTGACATCAACGTTCACAGTATTGAAACAAGACCATCTCCAAGAGCTTATTCTTCTTTGACTTCTACTCGTAGTCCTTGGGAATACGTCATTTATGTTGACATTGATGGTGGTCAAAACAAAGAGGTTGTTAGAAACGCACTGGAGAATTTGAGAGAGTTTGCTAATGATGTTAAAATTTTCGGGAGTTACCCAAGCTTTTCAAGTTCCAGCGGTTCAGCCTCACCTATGGGCGGAGCGTATGGTATGTGAATTAAAATAGGCATTTATGTCATTTTTAAAACTACTTTTTTGTCCAAATATGGCTTCGATGCCAATGTTAGAGCGTCCTTCAAAGTGTTCTCTAAAATTTTGTTGTCGTGCGAAAAGTCCAAGTCGATAACATGAACCGGTTGGGATTTTATCTGGCCCGTCTTGATGTAATCCAATAATTGTTTCATCATTTCAGAATACTCTTTGCTTGAAGAATGATCTTGTTTCCACTTGCCCATCCAGAATCCACGTAACGCAATATCTTTGAAGATCAACAAAGATGCAGGAACAGAAATCGGTTCTCTGGACATTGCGCCGTAAGTCACCATTGTTCCACCGTCTTTTAAGTGGCGCAGCATTTCAACTGCAACATTTCCTCCAACACAATTCAATGCTAAGTCAAAACCGCCTGGATACTTTTCCTTCAAAGATGCACGACTAGAAACTAAGTCCTCTTGGAATATAATTTCCGATGCCCCAATATCTTGTAGCTCCTGAACAAGCTTTGAAACATCGTCTCGTTTTCTGATTATATTAACTGTTTCATATCCCCATACTTTAGCCAACTGAATAACGTATCTCCCTACACCAGAATTTGCTGCATTCTGAATTATTCTTCCTTTGCAACCAGAAAAGTCTTTGATCATGCGATAAGCTGAGCATAAATTCACAGAAAGCGTGGCAGCCTCCAAATGCGGAGTATCTTTTGGTAGTTTCACCAAATCTTCAGGTTTAGCGACAGCATAGTTACGCCAGGTACCAAAACATGGCTTAGTTGGAATAACAAGATCTCCTTCAACCCATTTTTGACCTAGACCAGAACCAACCTGAACAACCTCTGCCAAGCCTTCGTTTCCAGCAAATGCATTCGGAACATCTGGTCTAATGGGATACACTCCCTGTATCTGATTAATATCAGACGGGTTTATTGGAGCATACTTGAATTTCAACAGCAAAGACGTTGCCCCAAGCTGTCCGAGGTTAATGTTTCTGGCGCTAGCAATAATAAGCACGAGTCAATAGTAACAAGAACCTAAGCACTTTATTTGGTGCGCCAAATTCGTCAAACACGAATGATTTTGCTGCTTTCAAGTATCTATTATTCATTCACGTGATTCTTCTCTCGTTTCAAACAAATTCAAAAGGAACACCACCGACTTCGTTACTACGACGCATTCTTTTTCTTGAAGATGAAATATAAAGCAATTAATCCCAATTCCCCAATAGCTATTGATGCAAATATCAAGGTTGCTAGGATATCAAGAGATCCTTCGGCCATCAAAAGACTTAGCACACCAAATATTCCTCCCAAACAATCCATTACCAAGAAAAATAGGCTCAGCCCATCAGCATTTCGAGATCGTAAAACAACAACGTACTGCGGAATGAAACCGATTATAGTGCTTATCGTCGACATCAACCCAACTGTTGTGATCAAAGCAGAGCTGTTTGTTGCAACCATCCAAAAGTAAAAACCAACTTCAAAACACACCCAAACAATAGCAACTAAAGCAGTTGTAATAATCGAATTTGTTACTCTGACACGCAACGTTGGCTGGAAAGTTACAAGATCTGCTTCCTCAACTACGCTTAAAGTATCTGTGCTATCTTCAGATGGACCAGCATGCTCATCAATACCTGCTGTCTTGAACTCAACTTGAGAATCATCTAATGATCGTTTCATGCGCTTCTTTCTAAACAAACCAGCCCACCTTCCCTGGTTATCATAGTAACAATCTTGAATGATACAAATCATTGTGAGAAATTGAAAGCATACTGCTTGGACTATGAGCGGCACAGAAACGTTGGCATAAATGAAATACGGAACTTGGAACAAGCAACCAAAAAACCAAAGAAGCATCATGCTGATGGACAACCCTTCTGTACTACCACGGCGGTAGCTGTGCAAAACCTGAGGTATCAACTGTGCTGTGAGAAGGATGAGACTCAGAGTCCCAAATACATTCTCCAAGACGTTTGACGTTGTCATTTTGAACCAAATGGATTTGCTTACAAAATTAGCCGTTATAACAGGCCCAGTCGCAGGCTACATTTCGCAATATTACGAAATTAGTAAAAATAAATCATCAAAGGGCTTCTCGCATTCAATATGTGGTGTTCTGCTCGCAGCAAACATAAGCAGAATTGCGTTTTGGGTTGGAAAGCGTTTTGATTCAACGTTACTATACCAGTCAATTGTTATGATAATTGCGCAATTATTTCTGTTGGAGATTTGTGTGCGCTACATTCCGAAGTCTGTTGCAGCGAATGCATCGAAACAGTTTTGGGGTTGGACAAGATTAACACCGTACGCACTAACAATTTTACAATTTTCTGTGGCAATTTCTATTCTGACGTTCATATTTTATGATAAACATGAGTATTTTGAGTTAATCGGAATGGTTTCGCTGTGCATTGAGAGTGGGTTAGGGTTCCCACAAGTTTACAATAACTACAAGAGGAAATCATCCAAGGGATTCAGTTTCAGCCTTTTGTTCACGTGGTTTGCTGGAGATCTCTACAAGATGGGCTACTTCTACACGACCAGTGCGCCATACCAATTTATGCTTTGTGCTGCAATCCAACTGCTGGTGGACTTTGTTATTCTGTTTCAGATACTTTTGTACCGTTGAAATGTCTCTAATAGAACCCTCTAGCGCCTAGCCATTGAGTTATTGATCGTTTCATAGTAGCATTCAAGTAAGCATCCACAGGGTTGAACTTGATACCGCGAAATGACCTCCGGAAGATCAGAAAAAGGAGTTGTACTTGGCGCAGGAGTAATTGGGTTGTCTACAGCATTGCTCTTACAAGAGAAAGGTTACAAAGTCACTATTGTTTCAAAGGCATTCCCTGATAGCAAGACAATTGATAAAGATCCCTTTTATGCCTCCAAAGAAGCAGGTGCTCATTGGTCATCTTTTGCTTCGGCTTCAGATCATAAACTGCACGCCATCGAGTCTGTAACATTCAAAACATTTTGGGAATTATCGAAATATGAAGAAACTGGTATTATGCGAGTGACTTCTGTTAATTACCTTCGTAAAACTGATGGTTCAGCTGCTGGTGCTCCGGAGAATCCCTGGTATAAGAATCTTGTGCATGATTACCGTTTGCTCAACAAGAATGAACTTGTTGATGGTGCTGCTTCTGGGTTTAGTTTTAAAACTGTCACCATTAATGTTGTTAAATATCTTCGTTGGTTGTGGTTACAGTTTGAATCGCTGGGTGGGAAAACAGTCGTCCGTGATGTGAAACATATCAAAGAATTGGCCCAGTACGACTCCGCAGTTGTCTTTAACTGTACAGGGCTTGGCTCTAAATGGTTGGGAGGTGTCAGAGATTTGGATTTGTACCCTACAAGAGGTCAGACTATTTTGATCAAAGCAGACCATAAGATGTCTATAACACGCATGCCTGGGCCAGAGTATAATAAGGCTGCGTATATTATTCCAAGAGATGATGGAACTGTTTTATTGGGCGGAACTTATGAAGTGCATAATGCAAATGTTAAACCGAGCATTGAAACAGCAAAAGAGATCATCCAGAGATGTGTAGAAATATCACCAGAACTGAAAGCTCTTGAACAAGATGGCCTACAGATCATAAGACACGGCGTAGGAATAAGACCATCGAGGGCAGGTGGTATTCGTATTGAGTCTGAAGAAACGCCCAAATTCGTTCTTGTTCACAATTATGGTCATGGCTCATATGGATATCAGTCAAGTTGGGGCTCAGCTTTAGAAGCCATTAAAATATGCGAACATGCATTGTCAAAAAGGGCTGAGTTGAAATCTGCTCATTTGTAAGACATCTCTTCTGTTTCCTTTAAATCACTTTGAAGACATGAATAAATCCTCAATTAGCGTAGATTCCGTTGTCGTCTTATCCATTCTGGACAGCTACATGAGAAGGGATGAAAGCGAAGAATTGGTAGTTGGCACTTTACTTGGCAGATACAGCAACCGTGGAAAGAATGTGGAAATCACAAGAAGCTTTGCTGTCCCAATAATTAGAGCCGATGATCAGGTACGCAGACCTCTTAAAAGCCTTTAATTCCACAATGCGCATTTAGATTTCTCTCAATATGGAGTACCACAGAAGCATGCTTGAGCTGCAGACGCGTATGAGTCCTTCTGATTACGTTGTTGGATGGTACATGAACGGAAAGAACATAGACGCAATAACGCCATTGCTCAATGAGAATTACGCTTTGGAGTGCGGAGACAAGGCTCCAATTCTTTTGCTTGTTAACCCTTCATTCGAAGATAACGAAGAGCATTTACGTGTTTTCCGGTGCAACGCTATTGGTGGCTTTGATGATGATACTCCTCGTATAGGGGCATCATTTGTTCCATGCGGCTTTACCGTTAAAGATGGTGCTAACGAAGAAGACAAGACCAAAGTGGTTATCAGTAGTAATCCTGGATCGACTTTAGCAGATCTTGAGAAGAGCACTAGCATGCTCAAGGCATTTATCGAAGATTCCGGTTCTTACATTCAAGATGTTCTCGTAAGTTTATCATTCTTGAAGTTTGTCTTATTCTTAGAGTGGTAAAGTTAAGGGCGACTCAAAGCGTTTCAACGAATTTATGAATGTCTTATCTAAACTACCGACAAGTTACGACGAGAAGATTATAAAATCTATTGAGCAGAATAAGAAGGACTCAAAGATGATTTCAGATCTAGCAAAGTTAATAAGATCGCAAATAGCATTATCTGAAAAATTGCAAACGAGCCAGTAAATAGAATATCGTCACTGCTCAAATTTCCATCCCAGTTCTGCAAGTCTATCAAGAGCCTTTTCAACTTTAATATAATCTTCATCGTTCTCCTTGAGAGATGACGATGGATCTGTTAAAGGCAGCTTTGGGCCCTTTTTAGCTCCAGTAATCAAGTCAATATCCGATAAGTCGACCTTCAGTGTTGTGAAATCTATCTGAGAAAGATTTAAAACACCTTTGCGCATTAATAAACCCGCGGAAGATCCGTAGCTGCAATAATAGACCACCTTTGCCGGATCGCATCCACATAGATACCATAGAAACTCTTCAAACACATGCCGATCATTTTCGTTTGTAATCTCTGTCAGAAGCGCAATGAGTAAATTGTAGTCATTTTTGCCAGAAACAAGAGGAAGGCTTCTATCCATATTGTCCGGAAGAATATTCCCGCGGAAACGCTCTTGTAACTCTGTGTTCCCTTTGATCAAACTCAACAGAGACGCAACAACACCATGAAACGATTCTGTATTCTTCACTGAAAGAATCACTTCAAGTATCTTACATACTAACAGACCATCAAAACTATCAAAAGATATATCCGAATAATGAATGAAAACGTGTATCGCTTGGTAACGGACATGAATTGGAACATCATCTTGCTTGAAAACTTCGGTTGCCCTTTGAAAAAACAAACCAAGCTTATCATTCACGGAATAATAATTTCCCCCTCTTCTCCGTAGTTCGTGGGTGAGTAAGTTAAAGCCAAGCTTCAGAAACTCATTGAGTGCATCATGATAATGTTCAGCTTGTCGTGAGACTGAGGTTGATAGAAAATGATCAGCAGCATTGATGAAATTTAACCCTTCATCAATTAATTTAAGCGAGCTTCCAGCGTTCTTTGCTGTGACAATAAAGAGAATCCTTAGCGATAGGAACATGTGAAGATCCGAAGCATCAAAGGCTTGGTTCACCAAACTAAGAACATATCGACACATAACAAGTACGCCACCATGTTTAACGAAATATTCAACACATTGATCATTTTGTAACAGTAAATTTATGAGGAGCTTCTTTGATTCTTTCAGTTTAATGGAACTTTTTAGTATCACTTCAACAAGATCTTCAGAGAACAGTTCAGGGTGACCAAGAGGATCTCTAGAGAGGACTTTAAGGTACTCATACTTCTTCTCCAACTCAGTTTCGGTGTAATTGTCATGATGTCTCAGAATATCATCCATTTTCATGACTTTATGTCGCAGCAACGGCCAAAGCGAAACAAATTTTGATTCTCCAATAACAAATGGCTGGCGATCATTACATTCCACCAAAGACTGACGGCACATTCGGCTTAAAGGTAAACTGGAAGAAATTGGCAAGCGCTCCTGCCGCTGAGTCCGTAAAGTATATCCCTGTCCAGGAGCCAATTACAAAGGAACTTTTGGAGACAAAAACTTTGGGCGAATGGATCCGCTGGAGGGAATGGAGAAAGACACACCCATTGGCTCAGTTCGCTCCATCCAGAATGTGGAATAACTACCGCGCTACTTATTTGAGTGGCAAAGTCCCAAGTGGTTCCGTAATCCTTCACTTTGTCTTGTTGATTGCCGGTACAGGTTTCGTTATGAACTACAGCAGGAACCAGGCGCACTCTTTCGCAAAGAACCATTAAATAAAGAGACATTGAAAGCGTTTATTTTGGCTTCACATAAATCGTTTCCTTCTTGCCTTCCTTCAAGGATAGAAAGCGCCCCAAAGTGAACAAGTAGTCGCTTAAACGGTTCAAGTATATCCCACACTGCTCATCAGCAACTCCCTCTTTGACCAAAGGAACAACACGTCTTTCCGCTCTTCTGCAGATGGAACGTGCCACGTGAATAGTTGATGCAGCTTTACCTCCGGACTAAAACAAAAAAGTTATATCAGGCTCTTCCTGGATGGCAGTGTTACCGGTAAGATGAAGTTCTTTAAAGGTGGTAGTTCGCTGTCCATCTCGTCGATCCATGTTTCAAGCTCTTTTGCGCCTGCTCCTTCTGCATCAAACAAGGTTCGGTTGATCTTGAACGATGACGCAAAAGTGCTGTTCCTGGGTGTTGCGACATTAGAATTAAGATCTTGTAAGTAACATTGTATCTTTTCAATTTGGCTCAAGGGCTTTGAGAAGTTCAGATCCATAATGTACTCGCGACCTAATCTGTAAAAGGTCAATGCGTTTTCCAATAAGTCGAGGAAATTACCCCAGATAAGATGTCAATTCGTCAACTGCACCGAGAGCTTCAAATATCAAATCATCTTTACCTCTTCTTTCTCCGGTGTAAAGTGAAGAGGTTCCTTTGTCACCTGTTTTGGTATAAATCTTTAATCTGGTTCCTTCTGTTCCTGTCATTTTGTGTCTGTTGCTCTGTTTCACAAATATAAAAGTTGGATATGGGTTAAGCTTGAATAGATTGTTAGCAAGAATTCTATTACTGAAAATCAATGATCGCATTCTTCTGAAAAGGACTTTGGTTCAAGCTATTCCGGAGGAGGCCTTCTTCTTTCCGTTCTGAAGACGTTTTTCGCTCTCTATCAACTCAGCAAAAGATATCTTGCCACTAAACGTTAGGCATGTATCGAAAAGCATGTTCTTACTCCTTGTCAAGATCATCGCCTGCAAGAATATCGTCAACATGTTTGGTGATTGCTTCAAGTGTATAACCATTCTGTTTCGTAAGACCAGCAGTTAGAGCTTGCATTAACTCGTAACCGTCAAGGTAGACGTCTCCGTTGTGATCAGCTGAGGTGAACCAGAATGATAGTTCTTGATCAGGTGCCATTTCATCAGAAGCTGGATGTATTTCGTGTTCTGGATCCAACTTATCTAGATCATCTAGCACGTGGCTTAACATTTAATAGAGCTGTAGTGAAAGATCTTACTGGAAAGCTTCTTGAGCCCTCTTGTCATCATGATCAACAATACCAACAGCACCGGGGAACGCATGATCGTTATCACCTGAAGCAGAAACTGTATAAAGTAGGATTGCGGATATAATTGGATATGTGAACTTCATTTCAAGTGACTTTGGAACTTCTTTGAGAGAAATGTGTGAGAAGAGAATGCAGATATTAATAGCACCATTCCATGACAACCACCGTTTCATGTGCAGAAATTGTATGCTAAGACCTCGCGACAAAGACGAACAATGTAAGTGCACGTCACGCGTACCGAAAAGCTTGAGAAATGTCTTTTTGACAAGTAGCATGTAGCCGATTGTAACAGTACAAATATACTCTAAGCGTTGGAGTATATTAGCACTATTACAATTCACCTACAAGCTGCAAGTCAATGAAGAACTTGTAGTCTTGTGTAGAACATGTTATGGAAAAAGTGGTACTTTTTCGGAACCGTATTTAAGCATCTGCCTATTAATAACAGCTAATCAGCGTCGGCGTCATGATTCCGAATTCCATGCCGAACTGTTTGGTCATAAATACCGCCCAAGTGAAGTATAGGTGGATCTGCTATGTTAAGTATCACAATATTTGTGTATGACTTTTGAAAATTAATTATGTAAACGCGAGCACCGATTTTTATACATTTCTGTGTTTCACAATCCACTGATCGTTTGTGTAACCGGAGCACAACGCCGTCCCGAAAGTTCCGTCCCGAAATAATGGAATCATGTTTCGTAGACTCTTCGTGTTATAGCCCGCATGCTGAATACTCAGAGGCCATTTCTCCTTGGCGACAGCTATTAATAGCACCAGCGTTGTTAAGTACTCAACTTCTCCGCATTTCAGACTTACTCAACAAAATGTCTGCGGCACAAAAGAGATTAGCGCTTTACATGGTTGTAAGTATTATATTGTTGGGATCGATGTACATGAATGCTTCTCTTGTGCTGACCTCGGGTAAAGATCAGACAAATCTTGCTGAAACGGTTGTTCGCAAAGATGATCAACGTAATCGTTTCAAAGTTCTCGAATATAAATATTAGGTCGATTTCTGGTGGTGCAATCGATTCTGGATCCTTTCTTCTCATCTAAAGAAGGAATAGCAGAGTTAATGTATTTGGCCTACAAGACAGGCAGGATTTTAGTAGAACCTCGAATGGCACGCATCGATAAGAACAAGAAGGATGTGTATTTTGCTTTTGAAGCTGATGGCGAGGGCATTGAACTTACTGATACATCGTCGTTTCGGAACTTCATCGGAATGCGATCCATACAGGAGAAGTTCAACGTAGAAATGATCACCTTTACGGAGTATCTGAATGAGATAGAAAAAGATTCATCTGCTATCGAGATTTTGGATTATCAGTTTGAGCCTCCACCATCCAGCTATAATTCAAAAAAGGGACCCGCGATCTGTACCNCTTCTCATCTAAAGAAGGAATAGCAGAGTTAATGTATTTGGCCTACAAGACAGGCAGGATTTTAGTAGAACCTCGAATGGCACGCATCGATAAGAACAAGAAGGATGTGTATTTTGCTTTTGAAGCTGATGGCGAGGGCATTGAACTTACTGATACATCGTCGTTTCGGAACTTCATCGAAATGCGATCCATACAGGAGAAGTTCAACGTAGAAATGATCACCTTTACGGAGTATCTGAATGAGATAGAAAAAGATTCATCTGCTATCGAGATTTTGGATTATCAGTTTGAGCCTCCACCATCCAGCTATAATTCAAAANAGCCCGCATGCTGAATACTCAGAGGCCATTTCTCCTTGGCGACAGCTATTAATAGCACCAGCGTTGTTAAGTACTCAACTTCTCCGCATTTCAGACTTACTCAACAAAATGTCTGCGGCACAAAAGAGATTAGCGCTTTACATGGTTGTAAGTATTATATTGTTGGGATCGATGTACATGAATGCTTCTCTTGTGCTGACGTCGGGTAAAGATCAGACAAATCTTGCTGAAACTGTTGTTCGCAAAGATGATCAACGTAATCGTTTCAAAGTTCTCGAATATAAATATTAGGTCGATTTCTGGTGGTGCAATCGATTCTGGATCCTTTCTTCTCATCTAAAGAAGGAATAGCAGAGTTAATGTATTTGGCCTACAAGACAGGCAGGATTTTAGTAGAACCTCGAATGGCACGCATCGATAAGAACAAGAAGGATGTGTATTTTGCTTTTGAAGCTGATGGCGAGGGCATTGAACTTACTGATACATCGTCGTTTCGGAACTTCATCGGAATGCGATCCATACAGGAGAAGTTCAACGTAGAAATGATCACCTTTACGGAGTATCTGAATGAGATCGAAAAAGATTCATCTGCTATCGAGATTTTGGATTATCAGTTTGAGCCTCCACCATCCAGCTATAATTCAAAAAAGGGACCCGCGATCTGTACCTCTAGTAACGGAGGTCAAAGCATATCTGCATATTACGCCGAGATGGGAAAGTATATCAAGTCATTCTACCCCAGTCTACATTCTAAATGGAAATCTGAATGCTTTCCATTTCCTGCTACTCCGTACAGTCTTACAAATCTTGTTCAAAAGTTGTCTTTGGATTCTGATGTTCATTCCATAGTTGTATCAGGTAATTACTTTTAGAATGATCTGATTATTAGGATATGTTGGTGGTTTTAGGCTCCTTGAACCTGCTACATCATCAGATGATATGCCAGACCCTTCTGAATGGCATTACTCTACGCGCCTAGAGAAAAAGGCGGAAGGCATGATCACAAAGTCCGCGAGCGGAAGCAAGCCGGATAAGTTTGCCGCTCTTTTGTTAGAGTCTCACAAAATATGGAACACTGAATCTCCTTATTCGGTGAGTTGTGCGGCAAATATCGTTAAATCCACAAACGCAATTCTGCAACAGCAGAATATTCGCACCATATTCGTAAGCGCGGATTTTTACAAAAGAGACAGTTCTCCGTACATGGGGGTTATGAATCAACTCAAAGAAAGCTCTTCTCTCAATGTTATTTATTTGGACGACTTTTCTGATGTGGACAAGGCGTTCTTAGACGAAATTTTGTGCATCAAGTCGGATTTGTTTTTGTTTGGAGATGAAGAATCGCTGGGGCCTGATAAATGTACATCTTGGACGTCTATTTACGCGTACCACATAATAGGTCATAGAAATGGAAAGAAAGAAATAAACCTATCCGATTTTGTTTAAGTCACAATGCTGGCATCTAAACAAGGAGTCGTTCCCCGGGGCTTGGTTCATTTCCTTTTGCATTTTCCCTGCACTCCTGATTTCTTATTTTGAATCTAAAGATATATTCTGGCTCTGTGGTTCCAACGACTGCACATCGGTTCTCCACAAAAAACCATTCTTGCGGACTATTAATACTTCTTCCTACATGCTGCGATAATGAATTGATCGCTCCTCTAATGATAACAGAATTATCGTATGGCCAATAAGCAATCGAGCGTGCCCAGACATTCCTTAAGAGATCGAATGACCAATAATCCATTACGCCTTTAATCCTACTTGGTCGTACAGTCCTAGAATTTAAAGATTCTACAAGGTGACGCCATGTTTCTGATACCATCCCAAATGTCGAATGCCCGGTGTATAATATAACATCGTTAAGTGAATAAGCTACCAATTCGGCAAGAGTTGCCCTCATACATTGTATTCCATCTAGAATCAACTGATCATCTCTACGCTTTGAAATCTTGTTTGCCAAAATCTGAGCACAGGGCACCATTCCATGACCGGTTGACAACAATGTATTCTTATCATGGATCGAATCTGAAAGCAGTATTTTATCAATGCGGGGTAAAGAGGCATAAGGTTTTTTGAATGCGGAGCTAGCCGATATGTTTGACTTGAGTTTTGTTGCAAAACTATGAAGCCTTGAAACTCTTTCTTTCCTGTCTCCAAGTATCATGATATTAAAGAGTTTTCCGTTGCTGCTAAAAGAGCCTTTTCCCATAAGATTAACAGCACCTAGAACTTTCTCAAAACTATTTAAAAGATACTTGTCATCCTCAGTGCCCGTAAACGTTCTGACATGAACGCCAATATTAAAGATTGTATTATCATCACTTCTGACTCCTCCTTTGCCCTCAAATTCTCTCAAGAAGGAGGGCATAAATTCTGCATGATGAGTCGCAAACTCTTTAACAATTGAGAGCACTTCATCCCTTGGTCGAAACACAAGTTTAGACAATCTTGCAAAAAGTTGACCATCTGGCATCTTTTCCTCAAGCCAGTTTCTGACTTCTGGGTTCCTTTTGAGAACGGCCGCAAAGTATTGATCAGAAGTAATCCATTGAACTCTTCTAGTAAAGAAATTGTAAATATGATCAAACGCTTCATTTGAGACCGTATTATCACCAGCAATAATAGGCTCACAAATTAAAGCCTCATTGAAGTAGAAAGTCCAGTCTTCTGGAACTTTATCAACCTTTTCAGGTTCTTCTAGTCTTAGAGCATCTCGTTCTTTGCCGTTCAAAATTCGCGCATGAGCATGACCAAGAATCTTTTGTATCTTTGATCTCGCTGCGAAGTTATCCATGTTGACACCGAACTTCAAGGAGGACACATTAAAAATATCTTCAAATCTAGCTGGATGATTATCGCCACTCTTCCATTCCAGAACAAAAGCCCTTCCTGTGAGCATAGCATAAAACAATCCAGAGACTGTCCCAACAATCCTGTTTCCTAAACCATTGACACTCTCAAAAACGAGATACTTATAATCGTAATCTTCAGGTTGCGCAGTAGACATATCTACATCAGGTCTATCTTCTGGCCATTTCTGTTCAAAAACACATTGATTAAAATCCTGAAACAGCTTCCACAGCTCATCGAAATCCTTGCACTCTTTCAGAGCCTGCTTGGGCTGATAAAGAGCTCCACAGGGAAGTTGGCCGCTTAGCAGCCTTCCAGTCGAAGTTATCACAGGAACGTTCGGAAGAAGCATCAAATACTCCGTAAGCAAAGCCAGCAAGATCAACATAAAAAAGAAGAACCTGAAGCAATAAGAGCCTGGTCTGTTCAAGTAATGAAAGCAGTTGTAGGTCAGCCTTTTGATGCGTCTGATCACTGCCATTGTGAAGAGTTCTATTTGGGCAAAGTTCCCAGCGCAACTAAATGAGATATCAAACAAAAGAAACAGAAGTAAAGCATGTAAATTCTATTAAAGCTTTTACTGACCCTCAACTGATCTTGATATTCGCGGGGATCTCCGTCTAGAGGTTAAGCCTGATGCCGTAGAAGGTTCTTGTTTCAGCGACGATAACAACGTATTCAAAGATAGGCGGCTATCCAAAACATCAGCGGACGATATCGGGTAAAGTGTATTTTGGGATCCTTGAATGTTTTCGTCTCGTTCCTCAACAATACCTAGAATATCATCGGAAGCAGTTGCGGCAACCTTTAAGGATCGTATTTCCCTCCGAAGATTCTCAACCAGCATTGCTTTAGTACGAATATCACGCAATAATCCTGTGATCTATTGAGGTAAGATGCGATATAATATGTATGACTCACTGATAAGACGCTCATTGTTCCATTAACAAGTAGGATATGTAGTAAAGATATGTGTGAATAGAGTGCAGCATGAATAGACATCACACTCATGAGAATATCAAACAATCTTATAGAAAGTCAGTGTCCCCAAAGAAGAATTACATCAAGTATGGGTAAAATTTTGAGCTTGTGTCAGTTGAAACCATTTCCTCTTGCTGTTCCTCGGTCTTGGTATCAGAAAGATATCGCTGGGCTTCATTTGTAGATCGTGCAAGCCGAAAAAGAATAAATAATTGCAGCAAAACCGGTAATGCCCACAGTATAGTTACGGCAGCGTTATCCAGGGTCATCCGCAGCCTCACCAACTGAATCAAAGGTCAAACGGGATTGGAAATCGGCAATTTGATACCTAACTTCAACAAAGCCAGCCGAACCGAGAGCCGAGGATCTAGATACAATAAAT
>JALGPX010000028.1:0-39386 GCA_023515795.1 Amoeboaphelidium occidentale | reverse complement strand
CAGCGTTATCCAGGGTCATCCGCAGCCTCACCAACTGAATCAAAGGTCAAACGGGATTGGAAATCGGCAATTTGATGCCTAACTTCAACAAAGCCAGCCGAACCGAGAGCCGAGGATCTAGATACAATAAATTTTGACTTAATCGTGAGAACATCTTTAGTTCAAAGTTAGTTTCATAGTGACGTATTGAGAACGTACATTTACCTAAGGATCTTGGACCATAGATATATTGTAGGTGATTGTTTACGTTACTGAAGCATTCATTATCTAAGAATGCTTTTGTAAACGTGGACGTTGCCTACTGTATATCACATGATCAACTTCAGTCCTTGTTTCGTATCCCAGAAAGCGGACAGCATATCGTAATCGAGCCATGCATTCTTATCATCTAATACATCTGGACAATGAATAAAAGATAGTTTAATTCCTGAAAATCGTTTATACGGCGAATCACATGGTTATAATGTGGGGCAAACTTCTGAACTAATCAAACGCAAATGCTGATTTACACTGACTTGATTATGGAAGGAAGGGAGCATTTTTAGTTCCTTTTTGATACGGATACTGCCTCTAAATGGAAGCAGATGTGTTATACCATCGCTATTTTTGATCTTTATAGCATGTGAATACGTGAAACCCGAAATCCCAGCATCAACTGATTAGGCATTAGATCATGCTAAATCAATAGTCGATATAACTACTGAATATATCTTACACCATAAGATGTATTTCTCTCCAGAACTCATTCGGAGTTCATTCCAAACTGGTTTCATGAAGTAAAGTACATATGATCATGGAGTAGATCATCAAGATCTCTTCACGAAAAGGCTGAGCTTATAGCTGAAATCGCAAGGACATGTTCTACAGCATCAGCTAGAACTGTAGTTGAGACCTCAGATGTGTTGGATCATTTCATCATAGTTTAACTTGACTGATGTAAGCGAAAGCCTACGTATGATCAAGCCCGAAGCACTTGAACTTGACAATACGTAAACATTTCACCTACAACAGTCAAGTCAAAATACGATGATATCTCTGAGACTAACAAAGTCAGATGTATTCACTTGACGCAAAAGATGTTGCGGTTTTCTCGGACTATAAAAATAACTTTGAAGTTTCAGAGCAACCAATCCGCGTTATGATTTATCCGGCCCGAAAATTATGCTGAGTCACCCCTAAAGAATGGCAACATACTGCCGAATAGTCCAGAACAGCGCGATTAGTGGTCTAACGAAAATGTCGCCGAAACTCTAATCTTGTCGTTTATTTGCTCGCAGTGTCGGTGATCATGAAACCAGGAGAAGGATTACAATTCCAGGGCAAACCCATGGTCCGAAATCAAGTTGATCTCGCAACCAGAATATTCAAACAAGATATTATGACTTTGAGGAATTTCGAAACGAATTCGCTTCGAAGCGGAATGATCACGTAAATGTGTATTCTTCGAAGAATTCTTACTCTTGTTTCAAAATGCAATCTGGTACTAAGCAGAAACAGACGCGCACGACAATGGGGCGCTATAATGATATGCGTCCTATTGGTGGTTATTCAAAACATCCTGCACCGAACGCCGAGAGAGAAGCTAAAAAGGCAAAAAGATCCGTTAGACTGATGCGCCCTGGGCAAATTCATTCTGATCTTGGTCTCAGAAGAGAAATTAACTTGCGCTATAACACTTTGTACAAGCCAAGATATGGTTGGGAGTATCCTGCTTATACTCGTTTCATGGGTGTTTCAGCTTCTGATTATCCTCAAAACTTTCCTTTGATGTATGGTTATGGCCCTAGATCTGATCATTACTACTACGGATTGACTCCTAAGGATGTTGTATTGGCTCGTAATTTATTACAGTTCTTTGTTTTAATTTTTAGGTTCCAAGAAGCGCGCTATCGGAACAACAGGATTCCAAACATTCGGACCTGCGGCGATCAAGGATGTATCGGAGAGTCAAAGGTTTATTGATACTTTGAGTGCTGTCTTGTATGAAGGATACTTGCCGACAAATGATGATATCCTCCATTTCTTGGACAGACTAGGCAGCAACGTTTATTCTCATATGAGGTCCAGCCGTGTGTCCCATGAGTCGGCTCAAGTTATGACCGACATCCTGGATCTGATCCAATTGCTAGAGAGGTTCATTATGGAGTACAACAGTGATGAGAAGTTCCAGTCTTTCATTCATCATTCAACCCTCTCAACTCAGGCTCTTAGGTTTCAGCGTTTGAGGGAGAAAAGGTTGAGGGAGTCTGCTTTCGGAGAGGCTGCTGCAGAGGAATCATTGGCCCCTCAATCTGCTGTAGCTCCTTTGCTGAAAGCTCTTTCCAAATCTGGAGAGTTCAGGGACATTGTTATGAACTTGGCTGAGATTATCCAGGACTATGTTGGCTATGGAACTGGACCAACGATGACTTTGAATGAACCTCCTGCTGGTATACTTTATGACTATGAGAATTATGATAGTGGGTATGCCTCCCCTCAGTTTGCTTATCCTGTTTATGCTGATGGTGGTTCTGTTGTTGAACAAATGGGGTTTGAAGATATTCCTCGAGCAAGAAGAGTCCACTTCGTTGATGAGATTGAAGTTGATCAACCAGAAGCACAGGGATTTGAGCCCTTAGAACCTATAGAAGAAGCGGAAGAATATGAGGGGCTTGATTATCCTGCTAGGTTTGCTCAAGAACGGCCTGAAGTTCAGTTTACACCAGAAGATTATGCGATGCCTGCTGTTACAACAAAGCCACTTTATGGTCAGGGCTATCAGAAAGATTACATTTCGGCGTTAAGGAAGCCTTTGGACATTGATATTGCAATGCAGCTCATGGAAAAGGTGAAGGATTTGATGCAAGATATCACTGCGACTCCTGGCTTCTCGGATCTGATGACTAAAATATGGGACACAATTTCTGATTTAGGTTCAGTAAGATCAAAGGACTCTACCAATATTCTGTACCGAGATGCCAACAGAGAGCAGATGTCTCTGGATTTGAAAGCTATCATTGAGGATTTGGCTGAAGGGTATCAACTTGATAACCTGATCGCGACTGTTGATGGTTTTCAAGTTGCTTTACAGCGTGACTGGAAGCTGAGAGACTTCTTATATGATGTGGGTCTGTTTCTCAAGAGAAGTCTTTCTGATCCCATGTACGTTCAGTCTGCTGATTACATGGTGAAAGGTGCTGATCTAATGACGAAAGGAAGAACAATGCTTGTCAACAATTATCCTGATCTGACGAATTCATTCTTGAATGAGATTACAGCGTTATTCGGTAGTTTTAGACAAAATCATTTGTTGAAAGATTTCTCCAGAGTCTTTGAATCTCTTCAGAATCACTTGTTGTTTGATGAAAGAACAGGAGAATTGACCCTTAAATCGAATTTGATCAAAGATTTGAGGCAAGTCTATTTTCCTATTCTATTGCAGTCTATCCGTTACTTGCCTCTGCCTAGAATTGAAATCAATGATGAGCAGTACGACTTGTCATTTGAGAATATTGTCCTGAGCCTCGATGAAATTGTTCCGAATATGGTGGACATTAAATGGGAGAACGAGGTACAGATTTCTCCTCGTCCAGACTTACCAGATGCGTACTACATGAATGTGTTGAATATTGACATTTATCAGATTCAAGCTAATCTGAAGAACGTTGAGTTTGCTTACAGAAAGAAGTCCTTTCCAGTTTTTGAGGACGAGGGCCTCGCAGATTTGATTATTGGTGGTAATGGCTTGTCTGTTCATGTTCGTGTTGCAGTAGATCCGAATTTGTGGTACACGACTTTGATTCCACTTGATATTGATGTAACAATTGATTACCTTGATTTGAGATTGCATGATGCCCTTCACAATTACATGTACAAGCTAATTGGATTTGCTCTGAAGAAGCAGGTAAAGAAACGCATTTGTAGGGCTGTAGAGGAGAGAATCTTCAATTTCATTAGAAATTTGGACTCGACAATTACTGCTGCGAAATAACAGAATGGAAATTCGATACTCAATAGAAATGTTTTTAGAAAATTTTAAACTCTTACAGCTTGGAATTTAATTACGCTTAGACTTTGATGCTCTGCGCGGGCTTCGTAAGACTTTGTGTTGTTCCGGAATCCAACTCTCGTCGTACTTGCCTTGCTTTTCAGTCGAAACTTTAACACTCTTTGCAGGAACCTTCTTTGTCGCAAAAACTATGCTGACCAAATAACCTGTAAATACAACACCGGCTATTCCACACAAATACACAAATGCAGTCTGAAGGTCAAAAGTAGAAACTGGATCAGCAATGGAAATATCTTTAGCATACGCCAAATACTTGTAACCCCTGTCCTGAGTATCTGCAAATTCTACAAAAACAGCCAAACCAATTTGTGCAGGTTCAAAGTTGGTCTTGAAACGATAATTAACGGTTGTTTCCTCGCCCTAGATTTAAAATTAATGCACAGCAGCACTTGAAACGAACCGGCTGAACTTCGGCCAAATAAGGCATTCTCGTAATGTTTCTTATGAACTTATCGTATTGTCCCGGCTGAGTGAAGTGTCCCTGTACCCCGACTACCCGCAGTACTTCCTCGCCAGTGTTCCTGAACCCGAACAAAATCGCAGCAACTTCACCATTGACGACCATGGAAAATGGATTATCCGGCATCGCATAGACAATGTTGACGTCGACCTTTGGCTGTGCGGTTGCGTCGTCGTTATCTCCGGAAACTGGTGCGGTTTCTTCATGTTCGATTTCGACCTGTGGCTCGTCGAAATCTTCCTCGGCTGTTCCTTCAACAGAGCAGCAAATGCCTTACGCATTGAGTTAGGCGAGATTTTTTCAAGGCGTTAAATTTACCAGAAATGAGGATAACTAAGAAGATTGTAAAGTACAGTGAAAACTTCATGCTGTTTAAAGAAAGAAACAAGTCGGAAGCATCTATTCCGGTTTGCTCATAAAATGAACATTAAGCGCTTTCAAATTTGCTCTACAAAGAAGGGCGCTACTTCTGTGTTGCTGCACGTATATCAGAGCTTTTTTGATAGCTGTCTTATCAATAACGCCTGAAACAGTTGTAAATCTGGATGGATAGCATGAAAGCATCAAGAACATGGCAATACAAACAGCTCGATCGTTCCCTGTCTTACCATAAATAAGCACGCGGCTCTTTCCTTCAGCAGTTAATTTCTTGTATGCATCAAACACCTTTGGGAACGATTCTAGCAACATTCTTTGACTATAATTTCCTTTTGGAATGCAAAGGTCAATAAAAACAGGCACAGCTTCATCATTTACAGCATTTCTACCTGTAAGTTCTTTTGCACAGCATAGCACAAGATCAAATTGTCGGAAATATAAACCTGAGGCACATCTTTCGTCACCAATTGCAATGTCAAATTCTGTTAACAATGAAAAGCAATTTTCTAAATGTGGCCTACTAACTGTCGCTATAGCAAAAGATTCTAAGAGCTTCTCGCGTTCGCTTTCTGTTATGCATTCAAGTAAAATTCTCTCCATGTTTTCCCATATTTTCAAGAAGCTGCAACCTCTGGACCAAGACTCTTCATCATCGGCAGCGCCTTGTACATAACGATAAGGTATTGAAACAGTAAATTGATCCTTTGTTGTAAAAGGAAGAGCTTGGTATCGCGGCAAAGCGCATGAAGAAGCACTCAAACAAATAACTGGCATGTAGAGTTCCCAAACGGTATCTTTTAAATTTATCTGGCCATCTGCAGGATCATAGAATAGCGAGGAGTCTTGGCATACAAATAATGGTCTAAGTGGCTTCATCCTCTTTCCCAAGTCGAGTAAAATCTTCTTCATTTCAGGCATGGTCATCACGAACTCAAGTAGCTTATTAGCCATGGAGTCGAGTAACCTTTCGATCTGAGACTTCTCTGAAGCGGAAACCACGGAAGGCAGAACGAAGAGACTATCATCCAATGATTCTGAGGGCTCTGTTCCATTCAGCTTATTGATCGTCCTGTTAATAACACAACACCACATAGGAACAGTCTTTGAGAGTGCATCTGGGTATCTTTTTCCAGCCCTGGTGATATCAATGATCACCACCACAGGATTGCTCGTGTTCGATATTCTGTTCAAGAGATGCATATTGAGTCGCGTAAAACTGAAATCCCATTTACCAAAGTGCCCATCGGTGGACTTGAAGTACACTTCTTCGGTTGAGCTCTCAGAGTCTCCGTGATCTAACAACACAGGATTGTACCAACAGCCTGAACGGCGATTCACACATGGCACAATGTTGAACGAGCTGGGCAAAAAATCATGAAGGTACGCAAAGCATTCTTTAACATAAAGCGTGTCATGATATATTGAACATAGTCTGTCTTTTACGGAGATATCGCGTATATCATTCATCGCGCAAGCATCTACATCAGCGAGAAATTCTATTTTGTGGATAAATAGAGCTGCGTCTTTTATGCAGCGGTCATAGATTTTTTGGCTCAGGTTTGCCAACTGAAACTGGGGTGTCTTTCTCTTGTTAAAAAGTGATAAACTGCGATATTTGCCATGAAATTAGCCGCTGATACATCCTTGTTAACAATGAGATCGTGTCCAGTTGAAGTCTTGCGATCTTTACACTTCCACATTCTAGTTCCATCATTACCGTATTTGTCAAGAGGTTGAAAGCACATCGGACAATTCTAAGAAGTTCAAACTTTCTGAGCAACGATCGCCTAAGTATATATCATCCAATGAATAAACCCTGATAATATAAACAACTCAATTTTATTGTCTGTGAATTTTTAATCCATCTCTGTGTGAGTGGATCAATATTGGGTACAATCGCAGAAAAAAGCAGCAACAACGATATTCTCAATGATTGCTATGCTCCGCTCATAGTGCTGACTGATTTGTGTGAGTATCCCGTGGTCTCCCCTAAAGTTGTTCTTGGGGTTCTCCTTTTGGTTGCTGCTAATGCTATGCTATGCTTTTTAGTTGTTTAGAGTCGTAGTGTGCACACCAGTGCCGCTAGCGACCGAGGGGAATTGAACCCCCACACTCAGACTATGGTTGCTGCTAATAACTTGATTCTTGTAACAAGCGAAATTTGATTCTTCTGACAGTTATAGTTCGCAGGACCAGGATTCTATTCAGCCATTCAGTATTTTATCTGTGCAAGTTGGTATTCTTACTTGAAATAAAAATTCAGGTTTGCCTTGACCGCCTGGTGACCGGTCCAGGTTTCGACTAATTGTTTGAATGAGCGAGAAATCTTATTTCAGTTCGGCGATGAAGTCATACAAGATGCATCGAAGCAAAAAGTCTCTGTCAATTGAATTATCTAACGGCAAGAGATGCTGTTTGAAGCTTTCACTAGAGGAATCTCCATCCAGAACTTTAGTTGTGAACTCTTTGATAGACAATATGTTTGAGGATGATCCCAGCACATTCTTCTGTGAGTAATACGAATTGTAATGTTCAAGACAAGCACTCTTCATGTTCAAGCCTCTGAGGTATGAAGATTGTTTAAAGAAACCATACAACTGAGATAGATTGCTAACTGTTTGGGTGTTCAACTGCGTGGATTCGATGAATAATTTCTTCTTGTTGCCTGCTTTGATAAATTCACTATCCTGATCGACTTCTAGGTCTCCCATTGATTTGATTTTCTCTGTCAGCTTCTCAAAGAGGCCAGAGCCATCGTCAAACATCCAAGCGAAACTTTGAAAGTCAGGATAGTCCAGAAGAAATATTAAATCCAAGAGTTTGCATACGTTAAGAAGAGTACATAAGAATGAATATTCAATACGACCACCAGTATTGAGTAAAAGCAAATTGTTTAGAACCCTCAAAATTTCTGTAATCAATTTTGGCCACATGCTGAATAAATACTTGCCCGAAAACTTCAAAAGGACAACCCTGAAAGCCAGAAATACTTCCGCTTCTAACAAGGTCGAGTCTAGTATGGGCATCTTAAGAATTTCGATAAGCTTGTCCTCAATTTGGCTAAATACGGGTGCATAGTGATCTTTCTTTCCGCTGAAAATCAAGAATGACAACTTTCTCAGATAAAGAGCCCTTTCATGATCCTTGTTACTTGTTGATATGAAATTCATTGAAGAAGTAGCTGTAGAAAACATTGAAAAATTCGTTTGAACTCGATTGTTTAAAATATCTTCCATCCATTTGGCCTCGTCGTTGCCACCATTTTGAGAATCAAGAAGCAAAACAGAGTTCAGTATAAATGAATAATCCAACACATTCTCTGGAGTTGATAAAACAGTAAAAAACTTTGGTTCCATAAAAAAGTCATGAAGATCTTTCTTCCATAGCTTTAAAGACGTTGAATTTAAAGGCGATAAAATCAGTGCTTTTAGAATCTTCACTGTCTCTTTCGTTAAAACTTTTCCTTTCAATAGCGGGGAAAGTGCATAAGAAGAAATATCTCCTAGAATACTCAAAATAATGCTCTTCTTGGAACTAGTAGAAAGATTCGGTATAATCTGGCCCGCAAGAGTTTCAAGTACTTCTTCGATGGCCCTGTTGTTCCTGGTATTAAAATTCTTGCTGACATAAGTGCAGACCATGTTGCAACATTTAGCCAAGTACTCCATGAATAATGATTCTAAAGGATCACCAGAGTAGAGACTACCATCATTCAAAAAAGTAGCGCAAACTTTCAGTAGTCGGAGGACCTTCGCAACTCCTTCATTAGACATCGATGGCAACAAAAGATTCAAAAAGTCTTTGTTAAACGGACCAGAAGGATTCTGAAACGAAAACTGCAACTTTTGCAACGTCTTGGATCCTTGACAATTAAGCAGATAGAAAGTGATAAAGTCTGTCATTCCAAAATCAAAATTGTCAAGCAACATTTTCAAAATAACCGCGAAGTCATAGTCCTTGACCATATCACACAGAATGCTGAAATCTTTCGTGGAACATGAGGATATTAGAGTTTTTAAGAAGTTGCTAGGATTTTGCTTCATGCAAAACTCAACCAGTTTGGTGACTCTGTAAGCGCTTATCTTGTGCACGCCGCTTTGGAAGCACTTTAATAACAATTCGCTAACAGCAGTATTCAACAGAACAAGCAATTCATGCCCACCAGCCACCTGGCCTGTGTTTGAACTAGTGTTAGAAAACAGATTGACGAAATCAGCACCTATCAGACTTCTAACTGGAGTGGTAGAACCTACCGTGGCACTACTAGCTGACGCATAAAACGGCAAAGAACAAAGGCCTGAAAGAAGCTTCTCCAAACAAGTTAATAACAGCGGTATCTCGACGTCATCATTCATAGAGGGCGTCTTGTTTGAGGCGACAACGAAACCTAATTCCTCAATAATAATCTTGACGAGAGGAACTGCTATGATCTTGTGGTTTGTTATTATAAATTCCAAACAAGACGACATGAATTCTACATAGTGAGGAAGCAAGGGTCGATTTTCTGCTTTAGTCACCGCATTAATCAATAACTTGGCTATCTTCGCATCAAAGACTTCATTATTTTCTTCAGATTTCAGAACAGAATGCTTTTTTAGTGTCATGTGTAACACTAAAATCAACTTTGACTGAAGATCAGGTGGACAAGTCATCAACAGCCTATCTATAGTAAAATCCTGAATTCTTTGAACGCGCTTCTCGTGACCACCCTCCAACAACTTAATAGAAAGAAAATGTAAGAACTCTGATATTTCCGTATTCAAATTCTTAAGTAACAGCTCTGTTATTAGCTCGAGGTAGTTGTTGCAACTGTTTAGCACAGAATCATCAACCAACTGCAGCACATTGAATAGAACCTCATTTGAATCTATCCTGGTTGAATCCAAATTCCGCAGCAATTTATCGTCGCCATATTGGAACACATTGTACATCGAATTAGATATATATGAGATTTCAACATGAAGGCCAGGAAGTACGCTTGGCCTAATAAACAAAAGTAATAATGGTTCCACAATCTTTACAAGACTTTTCAAAGAGCACTTCAGGAAAGCACCACCGATCCTTTTCTCATCCAGGTTATCACTATTCAAAAGGTCAATCATTATAAATAAACAGTTGGAGAATGATAGATTCAAAAAAGATTTATCCTTGGTTGCGGGCAAGGAGTTGACATGCCTCCAAAAGAATGAAAATCTGTCATAACTTTGATTTCGCTTCAGCTGCTTCTCTATCTCCTCTTGAACTAGAACAGCAGATCTCCCGTTCAAATCATGCAAACGCATTATATACTTTGCTGCATCTTCCCGCCGCGGATCATCAAGCATTCCCCATAAATGGATAATTATTTGTCTAAACCTTTCTTCCTTAAGTTCATCAGTACTACTTCCCAATGAAACGAGTCCTTTCTCCAAAAGAACCACCAAACTTTCCAAGAACTCATTATTGTAACAGCATTTCATAAACAAATGTGTCTTAAGTTTTGCGCTCAAACGAGAGATTCCATTCTTGCTAACCTTTTCAGCAATATGAAGAAAATACTGGTTGAAAATAAATTTAAAGTTTGTGACCAAGTCCGAAAGAGCTGATTTTGGTTCATACTCTGATATTAGAAAGGTTATAATGGATTCGTAAATGGTAAATGAGATAAAAATAAACTCGTTTCTTAGAAGCATTTCAATCTTGACATAAAGGTCGCTGCTGTAAACACTGTCAATGTCGATTCCCCCCGAATACATCTCATGAATGTCTTCTATGTTCAAAGTAGCAACTTCAGCTTTCGATGCAGGATCCATAATCGTTTCAGGTATCTTTTGGCTAAGAGACTTTAGTATTGCATCCAGTTTTGATAACTGCTCATAATCAATTCCACTTAGCAATTGTTCCTTTAAAACGTTAGATGCTGATATGAATAGTGCAGGATAGTGAATATGCAGAGAATCCTCGTCTTTCAAAGGACAATTTTCTACTGAATACAATGCTAAGTCGAGCTTTTCTTTTACTCGAAGAAACGTTTGTATCTTCCCAAAAACTATTAAAGGATCAACGATATCAATTATCATACTTCCAGTCTGAATATCATTTGTAGTCATCATTCCATGAAATACGCTTGAAAGACATTCAAAAGCAATAGGCATTCCGATCTCGGTTTTGTCCATTAAGGAAATCATGATCTTAACAGATCGGACAAAATCGAAACTAATCATTTTCGTGATCACAGATATTGCCCATGAATAGTCTGTAAACAAACCATCATTACCAGTAAGCCATGTATACAATCGCCTGTTTAAGCTCATATCCTTCCGTAGAACCACAGACAATGCGCTCTCCATCAAAATGTCACAACTCGACCCAGATGTTGCAACAATGTATTTTAAATTCTCGCTCTGAATCGGGAGCATTGATACCAATAGATCTAGTGTCCCTCTTTGAACAAGAATATTTTCGTCAGCAAGACCGCATGCAAACGCAGAAATTAGCAAGTCCGTGTGTTCCTTGCTCTTAAGTATCTCTTTTACTTTGCTCTTATCCAACGCATTCAACAAACAAAGGCCCCCTAATCTGTGATTTCTGCTTCTAATGAATGCATTAAATGTGCCACGGGAATAATATTCAGAGTCGTCATTGACTATATTCCTGATCTTGTTCACGATCGAAACGCTCCTGTCGAAATATTCGCTTGTTTCATCGTCTAAGCCCGGCAATATCCCATTTAAAAGACCTTAAAATAATAAGCTGATGATTACATGTAAAGTACCAGGTAAAGCGAATAGCGTCACATCCCTCGAAAGGACTTTAGTAAAGACTTGATCGAAAAGCGCAAGGAATTGTGGCTTCACGCTCATGTTTAAATGCTCCAAGACATTAAAGAGTCCATAGCCAAATACGATGAGATCCTCAGCAGTAATATTTTCTTGGTACTGTTTCGATAAGTTCTTGAAGACACTATTGTATGCTTCTAGCGATTTAGAATGAACACCGCTTGGTAGGCCCGGATTTAGGCATTGTGCAAGCCTTTTACTCAGGACTGTAGCATAAGGTATCGTATTATAATTAGAGTATTGGCCCAGAAGCCTCTGAAGATTCGACAGGAACTGAATAATGTCTGGCCATTCCGAAATAGTCTCGAATGCTTGAAGTAATTTCTCTAAGGCCTGCGTATATCGGCGGTACTTTGGGTCCTTCTTATGTGCGTCTAAAATTAATAGCTTAAGCTTATTGTAATACCGTCTGAGTTCATGAAGTTCAGTTTGATCGCAAAAAAATCTATGAAGTCTATTCAGTGTGAACGTTTCTAAGAAGCCAATTAGCAGCTGCTGATAACCAGACTTGACTCACGCCATCATATGTGAACGTTTCAAC
Organism: Amoeboaphelidium occidentale; assembly: GCA_023515795.1. Lineage (NCBI taxonomy): Eukaryota > Fungi > Aphelidiomycota > Aphelidea > Amoeboaphelidium > Amoeboaphelidium occidentale. Next base: position 27,141 of record JALGPX010000028.1, on the reverse strand, counting down.
TGCCTCTTCGTCATCAGTATCATCGTTCAGTTCTGGTTTCGTTTTGTTTAGAGCTTCAATGCAAAATTCAAGAGCATAATTTCCCAAGACTTGTAACTGATTTTCAGCAACTCTTCTAATCTTGGCGTTTCGTACATCAACGCATAAAAAGTACTCTCGGAATGGGACTGGTTCCAAGTAGCCGCTTTTCTTTGCAATATTCAACGCATCCAAGGCAATCATATTCGGATCTTTACCTTCACTTTTATAACTACCTGAAGCACAGAATTGATTTAAACATACATCTCTCCCACAGCCACTCGAGAGTTGTTTGAAATATGTATGAACTAACCTTTGGATTCTCTTCTTATTGCCAGGATCAATTTCCGAAAGCCAGAAAGGCCCGAAGCACCTGTTACATAAATCCATATCGTTCTTGTAATCACGAGGCAACGAGCACAGCTTGTTTGCACATACAATAAAAGGAAGTGGTCTGTATTTCTTTTCCGTTTCATGCATTTTCATATGAATAGACACATCTTTAATCTGAACAGATTTTTTGCATGTTGCGCACACAATTGTTCTACTACCACAATCAGACTCATGCTGGGTCAAGGAAGGACCAGTGAGCAGTAAATCTTTAGCCTGCAAACTCTTTTCTCCAGCTTCAACTTCCAAGTGACAATAACGGCAAATTATAGACCTTTTAGGACAATCATTATTACAGTGATATTTTAACTCGTTCTGATATCCGTAAAATCCACAGATACAATAGCGTTTCTTATGAACAAGCTCAAGATGAAGAGTCTTCTCAGAAACTGAATTGCCACACTTTTTACATTCGTTGCAATGCCAATGCGAGTTCTGATGCTGTTTTAGAACAACTGATGAGCAAGTTTCACAATAGTATTTTAGCCGCTCACAGCGCAGCATATGAAGCTGAAGACTCTGTAATGATACATTCTCTCTGCAGTTGGGGCATAACGAAGTTTCGACAGGAGCTGTTTCATCCTTCAATTTGTCTGGCTTCATACTACATTCAAGCCGAAACATTTCACCAGAATTCTTGTTTCCATAAGATACAATGCAAAGATAGAGATAGCCAGGATGAGCGGGCCAATTATTTTCTCTAGGATAATCCGATAAATTAACGCAAAGACTGTTCCCAGCTTTTAATGATTCTGTCGAGCTGAACTGAAAGTCTAAATCCGAAGGTCTTTCCACCCTGAAAGACGCATAAACCACAATGTCATCATTCTCTGATGTACAATTTAAAGTAATTGGCGCATTTTGCAGTTTCTCTGTGTTGATTTTGAAGTATTTCCTTCCATAAATGTGACCATCACAGAGTTTAACAAAACCATCCGATTGAAGTAACAAATCTACAGAAAGGTCCGTTATCGTATCGCTTTCCTGAGTATTCATTCCTAATTGTGTAAACCCAGAAGAACTGAAATCCACGCTGATTTCTGTATCAATAACAACTGCAGCTGGAACTTCAACCTGTTCCGTGCTTTTGATTAGCTCAACAAAATAACTCAAAACACCTTTCCCATAAACATTAACATCAATAGTCGTCCCTTTGCTGATGACTGTGAAGTTCTGCCGTAAATGCGATTCCAAAAGAGCCTTCAAATTCAGATTTCCTGGAATATCGGCCAACGGTTTCAAAAGACAATATGCTGCCTTAAGCAAAGGATGCAGCTCCACAGTCACAACCAAACCATTCTCATTATCGTTCATATCATTGAAGCTTCGATACAACCATGGCGATACTAAACATGTTCCAGGATCTGCTGTGAACTCTCTCACGCCACCGTAAACTGTTCCACCGTCGCTTTGTGCTTGAAGTTTAAAGGTTAATGGAGACTCAATTGAATCTTTATGCCCACTTTCAGCCATGATATCCCTCAAACACTCGGCAGGAAGGTCCATTTTATCGCCCTTTAACTCTGATTTCTCCATTAGTCGAAGTTGCCATCGCAAAGCCATCGATTCGTTGCAATGAAGAAAACACAAAAGAAAGAGAACGTTTACTTGTTCGCTCCGAATGTTATCGGCTATTTAAGAGTTTTATTGTTAGTGGCCTCATGTTTTACAATGTCTACTAAGCCAGGTCTAACTGCTTTGCTCTATTTGGTGTCGTGTGGACTCGATGCAGTCGATGGATACGCTGCGAGATACTTTAATCAAGTGAGCAAGTTCGGTGCAGTATTGGATATGGTCACTGACAGATCTTCAACAGTTTGCCTTATGTGCTTTCTAATACTGAAATATCCGTCTTATGTTGGCATGTTTCAGTTTCTGATTGCGCTGGATTTAAGTTCGCATTATATGCAAATGTTCAGTACGCTCAGCAGTGGCTTGGACAGTCACAAGAAGGTTGATCAGACTCAGAATCCGCTGTTACGGTTGTATTACACAAATCGCTTTGTTCTGTTTTCATTATGCGCATTCAACGAATTCTATTGGATCTTGCTGTATTATATAACGTACACTACACAGTCGCAGTATCACGTCAATGTTTTCGGGACAGAAGTTGGTTTCTTTACGGTACTTTCTTATGTATGTCTGCCATTTTGTGCTTTGAAACACATAATGAATATGATTCAACTTGTTCAAGCATCGCACAATCTTGTCTCGCTTGATATCAAAGACAGGCTTGCTGCAGATGAAAAGAAAAAGTAAATTTATTCAAGCAATATCTCAATATGCTGCTTTTATTCGTACTTTTTCATGAAGTCCTTGTGAAAGTTTTGAATTTTTTGAATGAAAGAGTCAAATTTTTCTTCTTGTGGCAGGAATGTAGATCTGAAATGGTGTGTGCCCTCCTTCTGACCAAAGCCACTGCCTGGTACCATCACAACTCCTGTCGCTTCCAACATCTTCAAAGCATAGAATGTATCTGGAGCTTTGTTCAAAGTCGCAGCCTCTTGAATGGCTCTAATTGGCAATTCAACATTTGGGAACAAATACATTGCCCCCTCTGCTTTGTTACAAGAAACATTCTCCATTGCATTGAAAGCATCGACCAGTTTGTTTGCACGTCGCTTCAGAGATTCATAAATTCCTTCAGTTTCTTTCTTGTACAATTCAAAACTAACATCTCCTTGTTTCGGTGGGTTAACCATTAAATCAACCATTACTTGCCCCTGAACATTTGGGCAAAGAGAAATCGAGGCAAGTTTGTAGATTTGTTCCAAAGCTTCATCAGAAACATTCACACACTCAAAATAGCCGCCTCTCTTACCACATTCTCCGATAACACCTTTAGATACAGAATGGAATGAAAATAATTCCAGAGAGTTTTTAATTGGTTCCGGGGACTCTTGTAACACTTTTTTGAAAGAAACAAACGGCCTGTCTGGTAAATATGTATTGACCTGGTAAACTTCATCAGCTAGTAAAGCCAAGTTTTCCTTATGACAGAACTCAACAATCTGTTTCAAATTATCCACAGGGAGACAATTACCTGTAGGGTTTCCAGGATTTATGACACACAGAGCGCGAACATCAATTCCTTCTTCTCTTGCATCATTCAACTGTTCTGTTAGATGATCAATATCCATACGCCAGTCTTCTTCTTCATTAAGATAATATGGAACTGCTACAGAATCATTTAAAGCTAATGTAGCTGTGTAAAGTGGATACTGCGGAATCGGAATCATAATACCAACTCCAGAATGTTGAGCTAAACATTGCAAAACGAACTGTACACCTTGACTTGCACCATTAGTGAGAAATATACGCTCAGGATCTGCAGAGTAACCATCTCGCTGTTTGATGAACTCTGCGACGTGCTTTCGAACAGCAGGAACACCTTTCGAGTGACTGTACGCACCAGGAGCACCATCGCAACTTTTGTAAATCTGACGCGCCCTCTCTAAAGCATCTTTAGGGTACATCTTTAGGACTTGCTTCTCATTCTCTTTTGCAAGCATTTCATCATACTCCAATAAGCTCAAAACCTGTCTAAAGAAGGTGATGGGCTTCTGTCCGAGCTGTTGAGGATTGCCAATGTTACATCCAATGATCTCATCAAAAGGTAATGATCTTGGATCCTTCTTGAGCTTATCACGTAACTGCTCAGCCTTGATTGCTAATTCACCACGCACAGCGTACTCAGCCTTGATAACATTCGCATTGATAGTCTTTGGGCTTAAAACCTTTCCTATAAAAAGCTATTCAGTCGTTCTGATATGTTAATGTGTACGGTATGCAGCAGATAACTGAAGCGCTCTTGTGATTTGCATCGAATCGCCAACTGAAAGCACTTGTTGTCTCAACACTGAAAAAGTAATTAATTACGAATGGGAAATATCGGCTCAACTTTCGGTGGAAATTCCGGAAACAGCGGAGGAGGACAATTGGGAAGTTCTGATGCTTTGAGGGAACGGAGAAGGAATGGAATATTTCCACGGACTAAAAAGGTTGATGGAGGTTACTTGTTTCCAATGAATGGATTGTACTCAAGAGGAGATAAAGCGAAAGACTTGGCGACATCGCAAGAACAGCTACAGGAAGAATCTGAAGATTTTTCTTATCATTTGGATTTAATTCAGCAGTTTATTGTTTCCAGACGATTAGCGCCGTTTTACTTGGGCTACAACGATGAGGAATCAATACCGACTGAGAAAGTGACGCTTTTTGCTGGTGCGAATGATGCTCCGGCTCTGGAATCTAAAACTGTTACGGATAATGCATCTGCATCTACCACCAGGCCTAAAAGTGTATCGTTCAATGTCACTGCGGCAAACTTTATCAAAAGTATTTCTAGTGCATCTGGCACTTTGCGTCGAAGTGGTTCCTTCAAGCAGCAAGGGAATTCTTTGAACGCTGAAACCTCTAGCTCTGATTTGGCTGCTGAAACTGGCAAGAATCCATCGCATCCAACATCGCCTGTTTCAAGTCACCGGAATAATCATGAGTATGAAGTCAAGCCAGATTATTCTGATCCTGTTGAGTGTCCAATTTGTTTTTTACTTTACCCAAAAAACATTAATTACACGCGGTGCTGTGATCATCCTATTTGCACAGAATGTTTTATTGAAATTCGAAGAAATATTGATGATGCTTCATCTGCATGTTGTCCATTCTGCGTTCGACCGGACTTTGGTGTTTACTATAATCCTCCTGAAAAGAACCGAGAGAATGATGTTTCATATGATCATCGAGATTATCGGGCTTCTACTTTATCATTACCAATCTCACCTACGAAAAAAGCACAACCGTCTACTTCTACTGTAAACGTTGTTGTCGCATCTGGTGGACGCACTAGTAGTGTCACAAGTACTTCCCCTTCTTCAATTAAAAGGTCAAACTCAGAGTTGAACATGTCTGCAAAAGTTAAGAAGGGCTCAGAGTTGCCTCAACAGTTGATTGTTACTTCAGACCAGATTCGGCCTGACTTTCTAAAGAATTTTGAAAAGAAGCAAGAAAGGGAAAGGGAACGGTCAAGATTAGGTAAGTGCTCTCTCGGATGGTATGTTAAACGTTTTAGCATCGGAGGCACTAAACAGACAAGTCAATGCGAACTTGGCAGCAAACTTCTTGATACAACAAAGACAACTTGCATTCCTACAACATCAATTTGGCATTGATACTTCCCGGCTCTCTGCCAGGAACAGAAGGCGAGATGTGAATTCTGTTACTGGTTTTGATGCTTCACAAGAAATACCTTTGTACTTTTCCAGCTTACGAGATATGAACACAGATCTAGAAGAGATGATGCTACAAGAAGCAATACGGCAGTCAATGGCAGAACAAGAAGAAGCACAGCGGCGTGAAGCGCAACAAGAAGCTAGTGATGTCGCCAATATTCATATCATGATACCTGAAAATGTCGGTGCTAGTCAAGATGCAAATTTAGCCATGTTGTCTGGTGCTTCTGGTGATGTTCCTGTTGCAAGGCTGTCCATAGTGGAACGGCGATCTTCAGATGTGTCGGGAAACCAAGAAAATACCGAAGAAGACACAAACGCTGAAACAAACGAACCATGAAACATAAAATATTAATAAATATCAATTCAGTTGTATTCAAGGGACAAGTTTTGAGCCCGAAATGCTGACTGTCATTGCTTGTATATTTCGTTTGCTGTAACCGATCTTCTTCCATTTTGTGATGGCGTAGATCGCATAGGACTAGATGTTGCTTTAATTTCTACATGCCAGTGTGGATTATGAACTTTGTTAGGAAGCATATTCTTGTATCTTTTGCTCTGCTTTTCAAAACTATCAATGTTGCCTTCTACGTCAAAACCAAATCCAAGTTGATTATCAATAGAGTCTGTATAGTCTTCACGCGGCTTCTTCTCCAACAGATGCTTCGTAAGGAATTTCAAATCTTCTTCTGGCCACTCAGAATAGTGGCCGAATTTAAAGTTAAAATTTGTCAGACTGATGCTTTCGATTTCAACACTGAAAGGCCCAGGAATATGATCAGACAGCAGAAATCCAAAAGAGCCTATTTTCTCCAAATTAGGAGCATACTGTCTGTAATATTGCACACCACAATTAGTCCTTCTAAACCACTGAAAGGGGAAAATGACGTCTTCCCAAGCGTATGGCGTTAAGAACTTGAATGGCGCAGAGTATAAATCACCACTGAAGGATCGATGTGGTTTAAAATTAAACTGATATGTCCTGTGATCACCTCTCATCCTTAACACCAGAAAGCTCCATCGAGAACAATCGAAACAGCGATCATCGAATATATGCGCCGGTAATCTGTTGCGTGTCCGTAAAGCAGCATACCCAGTGTACATGGCATCCGAATTATAATCCAACGCCAGAGATATATTTCCACTCCATTTTACTACATGAGTTAATTTAGGGCAAAGTGTATCAGCAATTACAGTTCTTCTCAGGCGTGCTTTCCACACTCACTTTGGAATATCCTCCAATGTCCTGATCACATCCAGTTCCCCATTCTAACTCAGCCCCTTTCTGTGACATGTCAAATAATACTTTCTCATCTTCTGGCTCTTCAAATGTGCGCAAGAACAAGGCTACAATTTAGTAAATCTGAGTAAGCTAAGCATACTATCGCGTGCTATTTTTGCGGAAAACTTGATACTATTCAATGCAAATGATTTTAAATATTCCAAATTGATAGAAGTGAACGGCAAACCAGCCGAATTACGATGTCTAAGCATTTCTGAGTCTGTTTCGCAAGTTGATTGGTCGTTTGGAACACAAAACATTCTTATCTACGTTATGAACTTAATACACGCTCTTGTTTCATTTTCAGCAGCGCTTTCTCTTGTATCAGCTGAACTATTTATCACAGCTCCATTGGTAAGTCAAGATTTAGAGGTGCAACTAATTTCTAGGGCACAACCTTGTGGCAGGCTGGAAGGCCGGCATCAGTAAAATGGGAAGCAAGAGGTTCTAAACCAACAAAAATTACTATTGAAATGTATCCTGCTACTGATAAATCGAATGTGCGCGTTGTTTCAATACTGGGATCAAATCTGAGTCCTGATACAACAGGTGTGAACTTCACATTGCCTGACAACATTCCTGCATGGCAGTACGCTGTGAGAATTAACGACGGAAGCGCTTTTTCTTATTCGCCTGCTTTTTGGGTATTCGATAAGGATGGTAAGAATGTTACGGATATGTCTAAAGAACCTGAATTTCCACGAGCTGTTTCCCCTGCTCAATGTCTTGGTGGCGTCTGTTCCACTGATCCTTCAAGTAACGATCCAAGATTCAACAAAAATGGGGCTGATGCTTTAGTCGGTGGTTTTATTTTAAGTTCTGTATTCGCCATCGGTTCTTTAATGTTGCTTTAAGTAAACCTTTTATACTTGATTTTCCTTTTCAAGCTGATCCATGCCAAAGAGATCTAGAAAAGAATATAAAGTAAATCCCATCTTCGTGCCATTAGAGGTGGTTCCTGTGGATGATGACCCTGACACTGATTTGGATGAGATGGATAACTTTGAGGTTGACCAGCATATTCCGGATTACGCGTTGAATGTTTCTGAGTCAGAGGAAGAATACGAGAAAGCTCCGCGTGAATTTAACATGGTCGAGGATGAAAAGGACGTTATAGCAAAACTGCCGATTAAGGACAGGTCTGGGGCATGGCAAAAACAGGTGGTTCAGGTGAAGAAGGAGCCAAAGGATGAAGATATCACGGAAAACAAGGAACAACAACCAAAGCAAAATGATGCCGCGAACAAGACGCCAAAGGTTGACTATTCTAAGATGACTTTGACGGAAAAGAAGAACGTTATGGCATCTGCATCGAATGATATAATGGAGAACCCTATTGAGAATATTGACAGAATCAAAGCGTTGATGCTATTGTCTCGCGACAAAGATCCTATTGCAGTCAAGTTAGCTCTTATTTCTATGTTAGCTATATTTAAGGATATTATTCCAGGCTATAGAATCAGACCTCTGACTGAGAAAGAGGCGGCTATCAAGGTCTCGAAGGAAGTAAAGAAGAATCGAAACTATGAGCAGTCCATGTTGGCACAGTATCAGAAATATTTGAACAGATTAGAAGAGCTATCTGGAAAGAAGTGCGAAGATGGTTCGATATCTTCTGTTGCTGTGAAATGCTTCTGTGAATTGTTGCAAAGTGTGTCTCACTTCAATTTTAGTCACTTGCTGGTTCATAATGTTATCAGGAAGGCAAACTCTAAACGATTAATGCCAAAGTCTAAAGTTACTATTGGAGAACATTGTTGTAGTAGCATTGAAAAGTTGTTTGCATCGGATACGCATGGTAGAACTAGTTTGGAGGCCGTGAAAGAGATTTCCAAATTTGTCAAAGCAGCCGGAACCAAAGTTCAGCCGTTATTGATTTCTACCTTTTTGAAATTAGATCTGAAGGCCGATTTGAAATCAAAGGATCCTGCTCCTAAAAAGAAGATTAGAAAGAAGGATCGTATTCATTTGACTAGAACCCAAAGAAAGAGCAAGAAAAAGATGGACGAAGTTGACAAGGAGATGATGGAAGCTGAAGCAATTGTCAGCGAAGAAGAGCGCAGAAAAATTCATACTGAGATTTTGGAGCAGGTCTTTGTTACTTATTTCAGAATTTTGAAAGCTTATCCTGGCTCTTCTTTACTTCTTCCTGTCTTGCGCGGCATTTCAAAGTTTAGTAGTCTGATAAGTGTCAGCTACTTCAATGACTTGCTAAAAACACTTGGTGGAATTCTTAAGGACTCAGAAGAGTTGAGTTTAGAAATCGATGTCATTTTAGAATGTGTTTCTGCGTGTTTCTCCATTTGCAGAGGTCAGGATGATTTTGTCACCCTTGATCTAAAAGAGTTTTATGACCGCGGATACTCTATCCTGAATAAGTTAATGCCCACGAAAACAGGTCCTTCAGGCCCAGAATTGAAGAATGCAAAAACAGTTAGAAGAATGGTATCATTGATGTTTGGCAAAAACAATTCAGTAAGCGGCATAAATGATCGCATTGCTGCTTTCGCCAGAAGAATTACATCTATTGCTTTGAAATACTCTGACGAACAAGCGATTATGGAGTTGGTATTATGTTTGCAGGATCTTCTCCGTAATTGTCCTGTCCCAATGAAACAGCTTCTTACTTGCACAGAAGAAGAATGTCTTGCAGGATTGTATCGTCCTGATATAAATGAGCCTGATCTTTGCTCTCCGTTTAGTGCACCGTTCTCAGATCTTCGGACATTGAGAAGCAAAGGATCTGCAGTTTCTAAATTAGTAGACAGCATGTATCGATCCATTAGATAAATAGAGACTTATCAATTTACTGGCTCATCTTCTGGACAATCTACTTGAAAATCTTTGGCCTGCTTTCGTCCTTCATCCAATTCAATTACTAACAAAAACGGAACACCGATAGCAAACAGAATCAAAAGAGCATAAAATCCATGCTGAAGGGAGCCTGCTGCATCTCGTATTGCTCCAACTAGTAAAGGACCAAGGAAACTTGATCCCCTGTCGGTGATTTCATACAATGCAAAGAATTCACTCTCGAGACCAGGAGGTATCAACTCAGCAAACAATCCCCTAGAAAAAGATTGCAAAGCACCCAACAAGAAACCAAAATAGCAAGCAAGTACATAAAGCTCAGCGGAGTAATGAAGACCGAACGGAATATTTCTTGGTATCCAAAGTCCAAACACTCCGTATACTGGAATCAGTGTCATCAAACTTAAGAGAACGAGAACCATTTGTTTTGAATCTAGTTTAAAGCGATGATAAATGAAGTGCAGGAAAAAATAATTCCCGACTATTGCTAGCAGAGGTGCAAGAATACTAATAGTTAATAATTCTGTAGTTGACATATTGAATTCGCTTTTGGCGTAGAGAATTGCAACCATTCCGATTGTAGCGATCCCATCAGAGTAGAAGAACCAAGATACAAGACAATAGAAAAGATTTTTTAACTGAAACCCTTTCCGCAAAGTTAACCAAGTTTTCCTCCATCCGAAAGTTAGCAAAGACAGCCAAGAGCCGGATCGCTGAGACGGCCCAGGCCTAACTTTCAACTGTCTGTAAACAAAAGTAAATAGAATAATGAGGAACCAAAACCCCGTAATTGCAACACCAATTTGCATCATGTAAGTTGGATTCGAAGATCTGCTGCTGAATATGATCAGAGATATGGTCACAAGAAGCGAAACACCTCCTACATAACCTGCCATAAACCCATTGCTGCTTATCTTATTTGTCAAAGATTCCCTTGTGGCATGTAAATTCTTCTCCATTTGTTGGAACAAACCATTATCGGCCTTTTGCAATAGACTGTCTGGCGATGCAGCTAAATCACCTCCAGTTTCAGATTCTTCTAACTGAGTTTCAATTTCTTTTTTTAGATTCCGCACATCTGGATGAGCATCAACAAGAATGGGAAGGTATGCGTTGTAAAACACAAGTGATGTGCCGAAACACACATTCCCAGCGATAAATAAGAATGATACAAGACCATAAAGCTCTGGACGAGTAACAAATAGGAATGAAATAGAGCACAGAATGTGTATCATACTAAATATCATCAAGAATAGTTTCCTGTTGCTTCCATAGTCTGCCAAAGACCCAAAAGTCACAAAGCTGAACACTTGAACACCAACGCTGATGCTCGAGACATAAAATGTATACGACTGAGGAGAAACCCAGTAACCGCCAAAAGGCACAAAACATTGAGCGTCATCAGGCAAGCCAACCGATCTATCTAAACATCTCGGATAAGTAGAATCGTTGATATTAGAAGTGCCAGCCCTGTAAGCAAGATCTTCAATTATTAAAGGTATAAATATTGCCAGGCATGCAACAGAGTACGGCTCAATTCCGAGTATGTACATGTACCAAGCCCTTATTTCCTCGTCGGAAGTGTCAGGATGATCGATCGAAACATCTCTAAGCACTTGAACTCCGCTCTCAATATTCTCAAGCTCAGAAATGTCCTCAACAGAGAAACGCTGATAAGAGTTATTTCCCAGAAAGTTTTCCATGTTTCTTTATGTGAAGGAAAGGTAGAAGGTCTGTTCGAACTGTTGCCTCGAGGAGCAAATAACAAACTGCAGAAAGATTTAACAAGATCAAGACCCTGTTCACGCAAAGCAGCTGTTAATCCGACTAAATGCGTTCATATCATCCAATGATTTGCCTTTACGTGTCATTGTCATCAACGATACCATTTAAATCTCAACCTTAAGCATGCTCCCCAGCTGATACTCCAACAGCACCACTCCCTTACGTGCTTTTCGTTAAAAATTATTACGATATTGAAACGATCCTTTTTAATCTCCGTGCGCCATCAGAATATCTTTTCCGAAACGACTCCGCTGGCAAACTTTGCAAAGTCCAAACTTTGTTCCTTGCGAAATATGACCAACGAAACTTGGCCCGTTAAAAGAGTCAGACAGACATTCATTGACTTCTTCTGTCAGAAATATCGCCACACTTTTGTGCCTTCTTCGCCGACTATCCCTCACGATGACCCCACGTTGCTATTCGCTAATGCTGGAATGAACCAGTTCAAGCCAATCTTCTTGGGTACCGTATCGCCACACTCGGAAATGTCCAAATGGAAGGCAGCTGCTAATTCCCAGAAATGTATCAGGGCTGGTGGAAAGCACAACGATTTGGAGGATGTTGGTAAAGACGTTTATCATCACACTTTCTTTGAGATGTTGGGCAATTGGTCTTTTGGTGATTATTTTAAGAAGGAAGCGATTAAAATGTCTTGGGAGTTGTTGACTAAGGAATACGGTATTGATAAGAACCGTTTGTATGTGACTTACTTTGGTGGCGATGAGAAGAACGGCTTGCAAGCAGATTTAGAAGCAAAACAACTCTGGATTGATATTGGAGTCCCTGCTGAAAGAGTTTTGCCTTTTGGTGCTAAGGAGAACTTCTGGGAAATGGGTGATCAAGGTCCATGTGGTCCATGTTCTGAGATCCACTACGATCGCATTGGAAATAGAGATGCCGCTGCTTTGGTAAATTTGGATGATCCCGACGTTTTGGAAATCTGGAATCTTGTCTTCATTCAATTTAACAGGGAAGCTGATGGTAAATTAAGACCGCTACCAGCTAAACACGTTGATACTGGTATGGGCTTGGAAAGACTTGTGTCTGTGCTTCAGAACAAGCGCTCTAACTACGACACTGATGTTTTCATGCCTTTGTTTGATCAGATTCAGAAGATTACTGGTGTTAGGGCTTATGAAGGTAAAGTCGGTGCTGCTGATGTTGATGGTGTGGATATGGCATACAGAGTTGTCGCTGATCACGCAAGAACTCTTACAATTGCGTTGTCGGACGGTGGGTATCCTTCCAGCGATGGTAGAGGTTACGTTATTCGCCGTATTCTGAGAAGAGGTGTCCGATATGCTAGAAGAAGATTTGGTGTTCAATTAGGCAACTTTTTTCCATCGTTGGTTGATACGGTCGTTCTTAGTTTGGAAGATGCTTTCCCTGAAGTCAGAAAGAGAGTTGACGAAATCAAAGAAATTCTCCAAGAAGAAGAAGTTGGGTTCGCAAAGACATTGGATAGAGGAGAGAAGATTTTTGAGACAATCTTACAGAAAGCTAAAGACTCTGGTAAAGATTCTATCTCAGGAGAAGATGCATTCAGACTGTACGATACTTTTGGCTTTCCTATTGACTTGACTCGTCTGATGGCATCAGAGAGAGGAATGAAAGTTGACGAAGATGCATTCATGAGGGAGCAACAGAAGGCAAAGGAAGTTTCAAGAGCTAAGAAAGATTCTGGAGCTAAAGCTGCTGTCAAACTAGATGTCCACGGTATTGCTGAATTGGAAAAAGACAGGAAAGTTCCAAAGACCAATGATATATTCAAGTATGAAAAGTCTGATATCTCTGCAAAGCTTTTGGCTATTCGTGTTGCTGATAAGTTTGTTGATGCAATCAAATCATCTACTGATACTGTTGGCTTAGTTTTGGATAAGACAAACTTCTATGCCGAACAAGGTGGTCAAGAGGCTGACATTGGTACCATAACTATAGATTCTAAAGATGTTTCCTTTTCTGTAGAGGATGTTCAAGTATACGGAGGTTACATTTTGCATGTTGGAACATTGAAAACTGGCTCATTATCTCTTAATGATGAAGTTGTTTGTTCATATGACGAAAGCAGAAGATGGCCTTTGCGTAACAATCATACTGCAACACACATTTTGAACTTTGCATTGAAGAAGGCTATGGGTTCAGAAGAATGTGACCAAAAGGGATCTCTTGTAGCTCAAGATAAGTTGAGATTTGATTACAGCTGTAAGAATGCTCTTAGCACAGAGCAACTGGTCGTTGCAGAGAACACTGCTAACGATTTCATCAAGCAAAACTTTCCTGTATATTCCAAAGAAGTGCCACTCAGTGTTGGAATGAAGATAAGAGGCTTGCGTGCTGTGTTTGGCGAAACATACCCAGATCCAGTTAGAGTTGTTTCTGTTAAGTATGATGTTGATGATATTCTGAAAGATCCTCAGAGTGAAAAGTGGGAAAGTACTTCTGTTGAATTTTGCGGAGGAACTCATGTTTCCAAGACTGGAGACATTAGAAACTTTGTCATTCTAGAAGACTCCAGTATTGCAAAAGGAATTAGGCGTATTATTGCAGTTACTGGGGAAGAAGCTCATGAAGCATCAAGATTAGCTCAAGTTTTCAGAAAGAAATTAGAAGAACTTTCCAAGTTGAGTGGTTCTGAATTCGATTCTGCTCAGAAGTCCGTTAAGACAGAACTTGATCAGCTTTCCATTTCTCTCATACAAAAGACTGAATTTAGAAATACTCTCACAAAGCTTCAGAAAGATTTTATGGAATCTCAGAAGGCAAAACAAGCTGAAGAGTTAAAGAGTGTTGTTGGTCAACTCAATGAACTGCTCGAAAAGAATCAGAATTACTATGTTCTTAAACTGGAGAATGTTGATAGCAGAACCGTTACTGGTGCAGTAAATCACATGAAGACAAAGAAGAAACCATTTCTGATCTTGAATGTCGATAAGACATCTAATCGTGTTCAACACAGTTGTACAGTGCCAAAGGTATTTATTCCGATATCCGAATTCACTTCTTTTTGTAGGATATAACTTCTAAGCTGAAGGCTAATGAATGGGCCGAAGTTGTTGCAAATTATGTTGGCGGAAAGAAGGGAGGTAAAGATGAGACTGCTAATGGATCTGGCGAAGATTCATCCAAAGCAGACGAAGCATTAACCGCAGCAATTAAATTTGCAAAGCTAAAGCTCAACTGAAAAAATAAAGAGTAAAAAACTTATAATATGATTTAAAGTCTATTACTTCTTTGACTAAGCCTTGAACACATTATCAACAACATCCAATTCTGTCTTCAATGCACCTTCTAATTCCATTTCTTTACCCTTTCTCTTTGTATCCTTTACCAACCTGTTACCATACTTCATACCCTTCTCCTTCGTCATACTAATCCTAACATTTCTGTTGCTAACATAATCCTTATTATGAAAAAGAGTCATACCACCAAAAGAACCACCAAATATTCTGATAGGATTCAACACAAAGCGCGGCCCAATTTCAACAACTTCCTGCTTTACAATCTGATAGTGACGAACATAAATCTTTGAGTCCAAGTAACAGAACAGAAGCACGTGATCAAAGAACGGTTTGCTCTTTCTGTGTTTGCGTGGAGTATTAAACGTGTGATGCAACAATTGTTTGACAACAGCAAACTCAGGCTTTGTATCAAACTCTTTAGTGAAAACCAAAAAAGGCCTGGAACCTTTCAAGCAGTTACCCAAAGACTTCAATTCCTTAACAGTCTGGATCGAGTGCAGCGCAAATTTAACAGAAGGCCCTTCAACAGTCTTCCCCAACCATAAATACGCGTCATCCTTGTTTCCTTCCATGTACAATGCGTTATTGCACTTTTCCAAATCAGAAATTTCTTGTAATTCGTTGATGTCCTTTAATTTTGAGTCCTTCTTTGAGTGAGGGATAAGCGCGTGTATGTCTTTCAAAAGATGTCTTAGTCGCGCATCAAGACCTCTTCCAGCCGTAATAAGAACACGCTGCTTATTTCTGAATTGCCCAGTTTTGCTTTGATCTTTGGAAGTCTTGTTCTGATCTTTAGTATCACCATCAGATTCAGCAGCATCAGTAACTTCAGCAGCTTCAAAAGATTCTTCCTTCTTCATAATCTTGTTAAGTAACGATCTTCTGCCGCCCGTAGCCACGACAGAATCGGAGGATGAGTCACTGGAATAATCGAAATCGTCCATCACGGGAAAAAAATTGTTGTTTGAAAAGAAAGCACGGAAACCAACAGAAAACTTCGACACCGCCGCCAGCTGAAAATGAAAAGGAATTCCGGAGCTTCAGAAGGAGATTTAAAAGTTAAAAAGAAAAAGAAGATTGTTTATTCTTCCGATGAAGAATCTTCTGATGAGAGCACACAAGAAGCGACACCGAAAGCTGAAGTAAAAGAGAAAGCTGTTCCGGAACCATCAAACGCAGCAGATACGGAAATGGAGCAAAAAGAAGATAAGCCTAAGCCGGAGCCTTCAGAAGATGATATGGTCACATCCACAAATGTTGAATCGACTGCTCAGGGTGATGCCGCATCAGATAGCGATGACGAAGATGAGGAGGATGTTCCACTGGCAAAGAAGCTGAAGGAAATATCATCGTCCACAACAACAACAACGACTACAGCTGCTGCTACTTCGACAGCCAAGAAAACCAAAAAGAAGAGGAAAGTCGAAGTTGAACCAAAGAAGGGCAAGAAGGCTGCAAACAATAACAAACAGAAACAGAAAGCAAAAGCTGGGAATGGTACAGAAGCTTCACAGAATCCGGCATCGTCTGAGGCAGAGGCTGAAGCAGAAGAGGAAGAAGAATTCAAATGGTGGGAAGATGAAGAATTAATCCATTCAAAAGTCAAATGGAATTCTCTGCAGCACAGTGGAGTTCACTTTCCGAAAGAATACGAACCGATTAATGTTCCGCTGATTTATGACGGCAAAGAACTGAAACTTTCTAAAGAAGCTGAAGAAGTCGCAGGCTTCTTTGGGCAAATGTTGAAGACACAATACGTAGAGAATGAAGTTTTCTGTAGGAATTTCTTTGAAGATTTCAGGGATACACTGAAAGAGTTCGACAAGGAAAACTATAAGATTGTTAAAGAGTTCTCTAAATGCGATTTCTCAAGGTTGTATGATTACTACGAAGCAGAAAGATTGCGCAAGAAGAACATGACAAAAGAAGAGAAGCTGAAACTAAAAGAAGAAAAGTTGGCTCTTGAAGAGAAGTATGGTTTCGCTATTGTTGATGGAAGAAAAGAGAAGGTTGGTAATTTCCGTATTGAACCTCCAGGGCTATTCAGAGGAAGAGGTGATCATCCAAAGACAGGCAGACTCAAGAAGAGAGTTTATCCAGAAGATATTACTATCAATATTGGTGAAAAGGATCCTGTGCCTCCACCTCCAGCTGGCCATAAATGGGGTAACATTGTGCATTTGAACGAAGTTGGATGGTTGGCTACATGGACTGAAAATGTGAATGGGAACATAAAGTATGTGATGTTTGCTGCAACGTCCACGTTCAAAGGTCTGAGTGATTTCAAGAAGTTTGAAAAGGCTAGAGAGTTGAAAAAGCATATTGCAATTATCAGAGAGAACTATACTAGAGAATTAAAAGATAAAGTTATGGCTGTAAGACAAAGAGCAACTGCGATGTACTTGATTGATAAGTTGGCCTTGAGAGCTGGTAATGAAAAAGGTGACGATGAAGCAGATACTGTTGGTTGTTGTTCTTTGAGAATGGAACATGTTCAATTGGAAGAAGAAGAAGCCAATGCAGAAAACGGAACTTTAACTGAACCAGAATCATCTCAAACAGAAAATGGAACTGTTGCTGCATCGCAAGGCGCAGAGACGAGAAAGTTTGTCATATTTGATTTTCTTGGTAAAGATTCCATTAGATATTACAACAAGGTTGAAGTTGATCCTGTCATATGGAAAAATCTAAAGATCTTTAAAAGGCCTCCAAAGAAGGACGGAGATCCTATTTTCGACAGATTAAGTACATTGACGGTGAATAAGTACTTGAATAGTCTTATGCCTGGCCTGTCTGCAAAAGTTTTTCGTACTCATAATGCATCTGTTACCTTTCAAGAAGAACTGAAGAAGACACCAATGGAAGGCACGGTGGCAGAGAAAGTTCTGGCTTACAATAGGGCCAACAGACAAGTTGCTATTCTTTGTAACCATCAGCGTACCGTCTCAAAAGCTCATGGTACACAAATGGAAAAGCTGGACGGAAAGATCAACGCTTTGAAGTATGAGAGAATGTTGATTAGGAAAGCCCTACTTGATGCGGATCCGAAACTGAAGAAAAAACAGCCTGAATTGCTGGAAGATGAGTCTGACCTAGATGAAGAGATGATTGAAAAGAAGTCTGAAGAACTGAAAGAGCTTGAGAGGGAAAAGTTAGAGAAGCGATACGAGAAAATGTGTGAGAAAGCCAAGGCAGCTGGAGAAGAGGACCCAGAGAAACCCACTGTCGTGTATCTAGAAGACAAAATCTCATCTTTATCGGTTGAGAAGTTGGAACAACGGCTAATTAGCATCGACGAAAAGATAATTGCAGCAAAGACTCAAAAGACTGATAAGGTAAAGTTATTGCGTACAGCTTCAACTGAATTCTTTAGGACGAGAATAAGACTACAGCATTGGGAACTTCCAAAATCAATTACATTGATCCCAGAATAACTGTTGCGTGGTGTAAATCTCACGAAGTTCCAATCGAGAAAATGTTCCCAAAGACTCTGAGGGAAAAGTTTCAATGGGCTATGCATGCCGAGAACGACTTTGTATTCTAAACAAAATATTTCTATTTGTCTTGCTGGCGTTCGCTAGTCTTTTACTTCCAATGTCCGAAGATTGTCTTCCAAATCTTCCATATCATCAAAAAGGACCTGCTTTCTTTCTTGAGGCACGTTCTGATCGTTTTGTTCCATTATGAATTCTGCAGTCGCTTTACTCTTCCATTTCCTTGTCTTATTGGTGACCATCTTTTGCCATGTCTTTTCCCATTGTATTTCCTGATCCAATTCCTGTATTCTGATATCACACCGATTGCGCTCCAGTAGTAAAGATGCTGGCTTTATAGGAGATGGAAGATCTCTAGTCCTCCTATATTTCCGAGGTGATGCAGGAGGTGTTTCATATCTTAGCGACGACTTTGAGGCTGATGCTTTTGAAGTCTTTGCGTTATCAAGAACTGATACTTGTCTGAATGATTCTATGAGATCTGGTATATGATCTTTGTGCTCCCTCTTGCTTGTATCATTGGATATCATGCCTAAAGATGTTGGAAATGTGACTGTTCAAAGTCAAATGGTTCCGTCTATTTTTGAGATTTTCTCTTCTGAATTTCGAAGAATGCTTTTTGTCGTGGAACACTTGGAGGATGATCTCTATGAATGGTGCATTTTAGAATACACGTAAAGAACGCCTGTGAATAATTCAATTAACTGTTAGGCATATGATGAAGCACGTTGGTGCAGAGAATCTTGTAATCACTAATGTTTCTGAAGAGCTACAGCAAAAAGTTCCAGAAAGCTTGAAAGGAGTCGCGTTCACTAGTAAAAAGTACACAGAGCTCGGAGTAGCTTTATCCAAGATTGCTCTATTGGACCAATGCGGTCAAGATATTCTATCACCTGAAGATGCACCAAAGTTAGAGATGCTTGTTTGTGGTGGAATTTTGGGATGTGACGAATTCGAGGGCCCCATGGTCGATCGAACGTCTGCACTGAGAGTCGAAGGCGTACGATGCGTAAATTTAGGCCCAGCGCAAATGACAGCAGATACGGCTGTAATCGTATCGAATTTGATACTTAATAATCAAAAGAGAATGGATGAATTGAAGTTCTCTGACAGACCATCTATAAAAATAGGAAAGAAGGAATATGTTGATATGCCCTTTCGGTACCTCTTACAAGACGATGGATCAGTTCTATTGCCAGATGGAATGTTGGATTATCTCCGGAAGAGTGATTTTGAGCCATAAATACGATACTTATATTGACTCTAATAAACTCGTTATCTCGGAATCCGTTGCGTGGAAATGTTTTGAGAAATCGAGACCTGATCGCAAGCCAAAGTTTCAATTGACTTAGATGACTGGGAGAGCTAGAAAGAAAAGGAATGCGACTACGACCAATGAGCCCTTAATAGCCCCTAACTCCCCGCTAGACAGGATAAAAGGCAGCATCAGTATTGCTAAGGGCTGGATGTTACGGCGCAGCATGGAACTATTTGAGCCACTTATAAACTTGAGTAAAAGCAACTCGTTTAGCCAAAGCACATTTTCAACTCCGGAAAAACGAAATTCAGATGATTTTGCTACTAAAAGGGCTGTCTCGGAACCGAATATTCGTCAGTACGCTACTCGGAAACGAAGTCGAACTTCTGATCAGGATGGTCTGTTTCAACCTGCTAGCGTCAAAACTATCAAACGGAATGATTTCGAGGAGGAGCTGGTACAGTTCTACAATAAGCACAAGAGCAAGAAGATGATCAAAGTCGAGCGATACAAACCAGACGACTATTTGGCAATCCATAAGAAGTACGAACTTGTTGAAAAGAAAACTGTTAAGCGCGAATGGGAAAGAATGATTTATGAAATGAATAAGGAAAAGACAAGCGTTTAATAGACTCTTTAAAAGCGTTGTGCACCTGCAAAAATAAGCGGCGTGCATCAAATCGTGGCTGAAACAACAGATTTCCGTCAAACCAAAAGAAAATCTGCGATCGCTTTCTCTTTTGCTACACTTGAAAAGATTTCAGAATGTCAAAGTTTGTAAGAGCTTCTAAATATCGTAAGTCCCCTTGAGCTGTCTCTTGAATGGATTGATTAACTCTCTTTCTAAAGGTCATGTCTTTGGTACATCAGCCAAGCGTGAGCAATGCTATGAGAATCTAAGAGTCACTCGTAATGCCTGGGATACCAATCTCTGCAAGGCCAACCCAAAGTTCATCTCTGTCAACTTGGAAGCCGGCGGTGGTGGTCAATTTGCTGTTTTGGCTCATGATCAAGTTGGAAAGTTGCCAAACGATATGCCTCTTGTTACTGGACACACTGGGGCTGTCTTGGATACCGACTGGAATCCTTACAATGACTACATTGTTGCTTCTTGTGCTGAAGATTGCAAGGTTATGATCTGGTCTATTCCAGAGAAGGGCTTGACTGAGAACTTGAATACTCCTGTATTGAGCTTCGATAAGCACACAAGAAAAGTTGGCCATGTTTTGTTTCATCCTTCTGCTGAGAATGTCATGTTGAGTTCTGGTGCTGATTTGGTCATTAAGTTGTACGATTTGCAGAAGGGTGTCGAGAAGCAAGATATCACTGGTCACATGGACATCGTCAACTCCATCACTTGGAGTTATGATGGCTCATTGATTGCTACCACTTGCAAGGACAAGAAGATCAGATTGATCGATCCTCGTGCCAACAAGATTGTTCAGGAAGCTAACACTCACCAAGGTATCAAAGGAACAAGAGTCTGCTGGTTGGGCGACAGTGATCGCATCTTGACAACTGGTTTCTCAAAGACTTCTGATAGACAGTACATGATTTGGGATGCCAAGAACATGACTGAGCCACTCAAGTGCGAGAACTTGGACACTGCCTCTGGAGGTTTGATTCCTCACTTTGACAATGACACCAAGATGTTGTACTTGGCTGGAAAAGGTGACGGAAACATTCGTTACTGGGAATTTGTTGATGAGGCTCCTTACTTGCATGTCTTGTCTGAGTACAAATCCTCCGATCCTCAAAGAGGCATTGCTTTCTTGCCTAAGCGTGCATGTTCAATTAGCGACTGTGAAGTTGCGCGCGTGTTCAAAGTTCATCCTGATCGTGTTGAACCAATTTCTTTCAAGGTTCCTCGTAAATCTGATCAATTCCAGGCTGATATTTTCCCTGATACCGTTGGTGACATACCTGCAATGACTTCTGCAGAATGGTTCGAAGGAAACAATGCTAAGCCAAAGTTGGTCAGCTTAGAGAAGGGATTCCAAGCTTCTGCAAAGAAGGATTTTGTCACTGAGGCTCCTGTAGCTTCCAATGAGGTTCGTGATCCATTGAAGAACCCTGCAAACGAAAGAGAGTATCAGGATGCTTTCCACAGTTTACGCAAGGAAAACGATGGTTTGAAGAATGAACTTGCTCAGAAAGATGTTAGGATTAGACAATTGGAATTGCAACTTGAAAATTTGCTTTCCAATGGTGGCGGAAACGCTAAAATCTAAAAATCGAGAATAAAAGGAGCCTTTATTGTGCGTAAGCCAAGTTGAACTCTCTTCCAATTAGCATTCTTCTAATTTCAGATGTACCAGCGCCGATTTCATACAATTTAGCATCTCTCAAAATCCTTCCAGTTGGATAGTCGTTAATGTAACCATTTCCACCAAGACACTGAATGGCATCTAATGCACACTCTGTAGCTCGTTCGGCAGCATACAAAATAACACCAGCACAATCTTTCCTGAATTCTTTGTAACGATCACCAGAATCAGCTGATGTCTTTGGAAGCTTATCAATAGCAGATGCAACTGAATAGACATAAGAACGACTTGCATTCAACTTGGTGTACATGTCTGCAACTTTTGCTTGAACTAACTGGAATTCTCCGATAGGCTTTCCGAATTGCTTCCTCTCGTGAACGTAAGGTAAGACAATATCCAAAGCAGCTTGCATCAGACCCAAAGGACCAGCAGCCAAAACTAATCTTTCCAAATCCAAACCGCTCATCAAAACGTAAACGCCCTTATTCTCCTTTCCCAGAATGTTCTTTGCTGGAACTTTACAGTTCTCAAACACCAACTCACAAGTATCTGAGCCTCTCATTCCCAACTTATCCAACTTTTGAGAAGTGCTGAAACCATCGAAACCTTTTTCAATCAGGAAAGCAGTGATTCCACGAGGTCCGGCATTTAAATCAGTTTTAGCATAGACAACTAGAGTATCAGCGTGAGGACCATTAGTAATCCAGAATTTGGTTCCATTTAAAACGTAATAATCGCCCTTCTTTTCAGCCTTCAACTGCATCGAAACAACATCTGAACCTGATCCAGCTTCACTCATGGCCAATGCACCGACATGTTCACCAGATATCAACTTTGGCAAATACTTCTCCTTCTGAGCATCATTACCATTCCTTGCTATCTGGTTAACACACAAGTTCGAATGAGCACCATAAGCTAAAGCCACAGAGCCAGAAGCCCTTGATATCTCTTCCATCGCAATAACATGAGCCAAGTAACCCATTCCTAAGCCTCCATTATTTTCTGGAACAGTTAAGCCCAAAAGCCCCATATCACCAAACTTCTTCCACATGTCCATTGGAAACTTATTGTCCTTATCGACAGCATCTGCTCTTGGACTGAGTTCCTTTGCGCAAAAGTCTCTTACATTCTCTCTGAGCTCAGACAACTCAGGGCTGAGCACATGAAACTTTCTGAGTTGTGAAGGCGCAGTAGAACGCACAAGCGATAATCTGTGGGAATTTAATCTGATCAGCATTAAAGAGTCAAAAGTGGGGAACACACGATGCAGTCTCGATCAACTGAGGTAGATTTGTATGATATTTAAAAGGGAGTTTGTGTAGTAGGAGTTTGAAGGCAACACTATATGTCTCAGTCAAAGTAAAATATGATTATAAACTCAGATGGAATTTTCATTATAACAAGTCAATATGGCCGAGCGGTTAAGGCGATAGATTTGAATAGCTTCAGCTGTCTAATCATCTATTGGGATTTTCCCGCAGCGGTTCAAATCCGCTTGTTGACGTCCTGTTTTTGTTTTTCGAGCTTTTCTTTTTTAGTTTGGCTTTGAATTGTATGCTTATCGCTTTAAAGTCACTATATAATCCTTATGTGACACTTTCCGCTGATATTTTCCATAGCCCTGCTTGCTGTACCGTAAATCATTTATTAATGCTTTTATAATTAGAGAAATGTCTCCGTTTTAAACAATTTATCAGTTAAAACTAATTCCGTTGCGGTGGTGGGGGTGGGGGCCTTCCATTAAAGAACGGTGGTCTCTGAGGAGGGGGTCCAGGGAAAGGCATACCGCCTGGAAGATTGAAATTTGGAGGCATTTGACCAGGGCGAGGCGGTGGAGGCATTGGAGGCCGAGGGAATCCAGCTGCACCAGGAGGCATACCAACACCACCACCGGCTGACAGAGGGGGAGGAGGCCCAACTGGTCTGAAGCCTCCAGGCAAAGTCATCCGATCAATCATACTCTGCATTTGTTCCCTTGCAAAGGTTGCATAATATTCTCTTACTTGATTCTTGTGCTTCCATCCATCGTTATGGTCTCGTATAACCTTTCGAGCGTCATGAGTTAAATAAATATCGCAATAGTCGCAGTAGTATTTCGGCATCAAAAAGAAATTGTGGAAAAGATTCTTTCAACTTTCCAGAATGTCAATTTTAAAAGCAGGACGTGTGTTCTCTGGCATTCAACCAACTGGTATACCTCATCTGGGCAATTATCTTGGATCTATTAAACAGTGGGTGCACTTACAAAATGATATTGGAGATGATAATTCGATGGAATTAAATGCTACTGATCGTGTCACTCAGAATATCTTTTGTCTGGTGGACCTGCATTCACTCACAATTAGACCAGATCCTGCAGTGCTTCGGGAAAATACTTTAAAATCTTGCGCCGTGTTGTTGGCTTGTGGATTAAATCAGAGTAAGAGCACGCTTTACCTTCAATCAATGGTTCCTCAACATGCCCAATTAGCGTGGTATTTGTCGTGCTTTGCAAGTTTTGGCTACTTGAATAGAATGACACAATGGAAGAGCAAATCAAAGAGCTCTCCAAAACATGGAATGGGAAGTAATTTGGGTTTATTCTCTTATCCTGTGCTGCAGGCTGCTGATATTCTTTTGTATGGTGCTGAATACGTACCTGTAGGTGTTGACCAGAAGCAGCATCTAGAACTCACGAGAGATATCGCAGATAATTTTAACAAGTTTTACAAAAAGAATCTGTTACATCCTCCAACACCTCTTTATTCAAACACGCCAAGAGTTCAGGACTTACGAGATCCCTTAAAGAAAATGTCAAAAAGCTCTCCTGATGAATTATCTCGAATTCAGCTTAATGATCATCCAGACGCAATACATCTTAAAATCAAGCGAAGTGTTACTGATTCGATCGATGGCATTTGGTATGATGTCGAAGCAAGACCCGCTGTAAGTAATCTCATTGATATTTATGCTGCTGTTTCCGGTAAAAGTATAAAAGAGATTAATAATGAGTTTGGTCGTTCAAGCACGAGTCATTTTAAAACAGTTGTTGCAGAAGCAATCACAGAACATGTGAAACCAATACAGAAAGAGTATACCCTTCTGATCTCTGACCAGCAGCACTTGAAAAGGGTCCTTGAAGATGGCGCAAAACGTTGTCATGAAATTGCTGACGCAAATTTAAAGAAGATACAAGACACGGTGCACAATTTGCAATAAACTGATTCCCTAAAACCTTTATTTATTTTAGTTTGCCTTTTTCTTAATTTCCTCTTTAGAATGTTCTGCTGTGGATGTCTGAAAGTAGTTGCGAACAAAATAGTATGATATCGCTCCTCCCGCAATGACAGCTGCCCAAAACGTCGGCTGCTTACTTGCCCCAGACGGAATATCAGCATTAGTTCCTGTTCTGGTAACTACAGATCTCTTTAAAGTAAGCAGTTACATAGATCAAGTCTTACTAATTGCGTAAAATGCTTCATTATGATTTATTAAATGAAACTCAATTTGCGTGGCGATGATTCAAACAATCGCGGTTTCAGAAGAGCTCGCTATCACCAGATATTTAAAACGGAGTGAACTTGTGGTTGTTTACAGTCCAGGCCAAATTTATCGCAGAATCTCTTGAGACTTTTAATGAATTCGTCATCATTCAAAACCTCCATAAAATCTGCCTTGTCCATACACTCAAAATCTTTCTGCTTGGGCGATGAAACATAAAAGCCACGATCTTCCTTGCTACTATCAAAATATGGCGACCCTGTCGAAAGGTGAACACCCTCAAATTCCCCATACCAGAACTCCGAAAGAGAAAATCCAAAATCGTCTCCAGGTTCTTCAACTACAACCGGATTTGTTTTCAAATGCTCGATTTCTTTGAAAGTGAATTTGACACCGTACAGAAACTTCGCATCGTAGTCGATGCCCATTAAGGAAAATCAGAGTTAAAACAAAAATGGCAGAGTGATGAGTCACCATAGAGATCGTTAACAAAACCAAAGCGCTCGAAGCCAAAAACCTCATCACCGCAAGATATTAAAGGGGATGTAAGGCGCACTTGTAAACTGGTTGAAACAAATTAAGAAAAGGTTCGAGGCACGGTGTGCAGTTTTTATAAGATAAGCGCTGCTCTTAGTCATCCATTCGGATCTGTCCTACTTTACCTAAAAATATTTCACAGAATGTTCAGTTACGGATACCTGAAAGAAGCTGGGAGCCAAAAAATGTATGATTTATTGACTGAAACAGAGAAATCGCAGATGATTCTTCAAATTCGCGTTTCATATGAGCTGGCAATCAACAAACGTCCATGGAGACGTAAAGTTTAGGCTCCTGGTACTTCAAACCAAATTTTTTGCAGAAGCTCTTTAGGCTGTCAATGAATTTATCATCTTTTAGAGCAGCCTGAATCTCTTCTTTAGTAAAGCAATCAGAAGTCTTGTGCGCAGGCGAAGCAACATAGAATTCCCTACTCTCCGCACCACAATCATAAAACGGTGATTCTGTTGCCAAGAAAACTCCTTCAATTTCACCGTACCAGTATTCAAGAAGACAATCTTCAAAATCAACCCCAGGTTTCTCGAGCACCAACGGATTAGTTTTCAAATGCTTCAAATCTTCCAAACCAAATCTGATGCCATAGTATAGCGTAGCGTCGTACTGAATGCCCATTATGGAAAATCAAAAGTAGGAAGAAAAGAATGTTTTGCAGTGAGTCACTAGAGAATATATTCACTGAAGCGATGATTCACTAGTGCGACCAAAAATTTAACGCTGACTCACTCAAAAAACTTGGACCCACAGGGAATTGAACCCCGGACCTTCTGCACGCTAAGCAGACACACTACCAACTGTGCTATAGGCCCAATCTGTGCAGTTGTTATAATTCAACACCTCTATTGGACTATCACGTGCGGTCTCCTTCCGTTTTGGGA
Source organism: Amoeboaphelidium occidentale (assembly GCA_023515795.1). Taxonomy (NCBI): domain Eukaryota; kingdom Fungi; phylum Aphelidiomycota; class Aphelidea; genus Amoeboaphelidium; species Amoeboaphelidium occidentale. The sequence goes on along the minus strand of JALGPX010000028.1, from coordinate 453 downwards.
TATCTCATCGATATGGAAACAACAACAAACAATGATGCTCAATTGATTTCTTTAACGTGTTAATAAAACATCTTAATTAACACACTTCCTTGAATCCTTCGTTGAAATCTGTTCTGTACTATAACACTTAACACGTTCACAATGAGTACTCCGACTTTCAACGACTATGAATTCCATATTCGTTNATTGAACCCCGGACCTTCTGCACGCTAAGCAGACACACTACCAACTGTGCTATAGGCCCAATCTGTGCAGTTGTTAAAATTCAACACCTCTATTGGACTATCACGTGCGGTCTCCTTCCGTTTTGGGATATCTCATCGATATGGAAACAACAACAAACAATGATGCTCAATTGATTTCTTTAACGTGTTAATAAACATCTTAATTAACACACTTCCTTGAATCCTTCGTTGAAATCTGTTCTGTACTATAACACTTAACACGTTCACA
>JALGPX010000045.1:35964-78632 GCA_023515795.1 Amoeboaphelidium occidentale | reverse complement strand
ACGGGTACTGAGGTGAAGCTGGAGATGTTTAATGGTTGTTACAAGAAGTTTTTCACTCGGACAATTTAAGTTTTTTTACTCCAGGCCCGATATAGTGGCCAGATCAAACATCTGGTTTCTGTGTTCGCAGCCTGTTGGAATTGTTACCTATGTACAAGCATATTTATTCAATAAACAACCTTACGCCCCTAACCCTAATAAATGATTCAATCAATAATCATGATGTTACGACTGCTGTGCTTTTTGAAGGGCAACGTGAAAAAGTTTACCAGACAATTAAACATTTTATCAGAGGTCAACTTTAAGACCTTTCGCATGTTCTAATCTCTCCCGATAATGGGGATAGTGATAGTGCTAATAAGAAAATTTTGATTATTTGAACGCCTGCACAAGAACAAGATGGGATGGATTCTGTAACAAAATGCATTTCCGAATAAATGCCCAAAAGATTGGACGGTACTTATTATAATATGCAGAGACAAGTTGAGAAATATTACCAGACAAAATCTTGTAAAGGAGATTTTACACCTTCTTTTGCCCTTTTATTATCATGCCCACGGACTTCTCTTTCTAAGAAGCTCGTATATAGCGCATGCAAATGAATAAATATCGTATTTCTTAAAATCAGTGTTACCATATGATTTTGTTTGGAAATTCTCAAATGCTTCTGGTGACGCATACTGAGTGGAAAGCCCTCTTAAGTTAATTACATTAAAAAGTTGTGATGCCAAGATTCTATCAGAGAGAATTCTAGTAATTCCAAAATCAGTCAAGTAGCAGTGTGGGATTCCCTTTACAACTTCCACCAAGACGTTCTGTGTTTTTATATCACAGTGCGCTAAGTAGTATGAATGCATTGTGTTCAAAGCTGAAGATATTTCTCGCAATACTTTGACCATGATGTGGTTATTGTATTTGTTTTTCCGTAACCATTCATACAATGAGCCATTTGGATAGTATTTCATAACAATTGATAATGGCTTTTCTGTGTATCCGAGTATTTGACAGAATTGAGGAAAGTCCTTCAACATAATCATAATTCCAACCTCTTGAAAGAATGACTCTTCAACTGGTTTCGTGCTTGTGAAGACGATCTTTTGAATAACAAGCCCGTTCGGTACGTTGATAAATCTTTGGTCCATAACTCTCGAGATGAAGAGTTCGCCGCCTCCTCCGGATGCCAACTTCCTTACCGTTGCAAGCGCTCCATGCGGAATAATATATGATGCATGCTTCGATATTCCCACAACCGTATTAATCACTGTTTGAAGGTCTGTAGCTGTAGCAGTTACACTAGAGTCGAACCCAGTGCTTGATAACACAGTTGAAGAAATATTTGAAATTTTGTACTTGTAACAAGAAATAGCAAATGCGCTCACAGCTAGAATAAAGGAAGCAACTGCAACAATAATAATTAACGTATCTTGGTTTTGTGATCTACTTAGACCTGTATTTCGTGTGTTTCTTACAATTTTCAACGTTTTTGACTTTGATGCAGTCCTAGTATAAACTGTGGTTGAAATCTTTTTCTCCTCTGGAAGTTGCGGTTTGTACATGAGAACCGCAAAATCTTCACTCCCAGAGAACACACTACCGTTGTAACACAAAACTGCAGTCACAGATTTGGTTAACCCAAAGTAAACATCTTCGTGTCGTCCAGTTTTGATTTCCCAGCGTCTTGTCGTTAAATCAGAACCGCCAGAGAATAAAATTCCATTGCAAAGTGTTATTGAATTCACAGAGCCCAAGTGACCTAATGCGCTAGCAGACGTCCTTTTTAAAGTCCTGATAATTCTTTTCTCCAGCAATGACCATATGATGATTGTCTTATCGTCCGATGCAGAGTATAAAACATGGTCTTTCACAAGCATAGCATTAATCTGATATGTGTGTCCCTTCAGCTCGAAAATTTTTGCAAGGGTTTGTGTATCCCAGGCTATTATGGCACCTGACTTAGTACTAGCTAGAATCATGTTATCAGCGTAAGCAAGAGTGTTCAGTGGTTCCAAAGAACTGATCTTTTTTAAGCTTCTTGAAGACTGGTTTAACGCAATTTCAATAATATCAAGATCACCGCTTAATGCAAAGAATCCGCGCGTACTTAAAACAAGGCTTTTCAAAGGGCTTTCTTCAGCATTGTACAGAGCGAGATATTCATCACCAAAGTTCAACAAGGAGGTCTGCTTGAGAAAGCCATCTAATCCGGAGGAGAATACAAAATTGTTATCGATAAAGAGCGACGAAACAACATTATTGTGAGCAAAACTAATTTTTTTCATAAAACCGGTGTCAATGTTGTATGAAGTTATGGCCCCATTGATTGTTCCTACAAAAAGAGAGTTTCCAATAGCAACCAGGCACTTTACAGAACTGTTTCTGTTTTCGAAAGAGTAAGCAACTTTTCGAGCAGCCATATTCCACTTCTTTACTGATCCATCTCCACTTGCCGAAAACAAAACTTTGGAATTATCAAAACACAGTTCCCAAACAGAGTCAGAATGCCCTTGATACGTTTCCAATACATCCAATGTGTAATAATCTCGCACTCTTATCAAACCATCTAGATGGCCACTGAAAATGCGAATATCCAAGGAAAGAATCGCAAAGCATGGCGCACTGACTACAAATAAGTTGAACATTACGAGATGAAACGATACTTTGTAAGTTAACAAGAGTTTCACCGGTTGATACCAAAAACCTTTGCACAAATCCTCCACCGCCAGCTATTATCGAATCTTCAACTATGCATATTGTGTTCAACGATTGAGCGGCTTGAAATAAAAAGCATAAAGATTAAACTTACTAAAGTATGTTTGGATTGTATCCTTGGTTTCAATGTTCCACTGATGAATATTCTGATCATACGAAGCGGAAAACATGAACTCTTCGACAAACTGGATAGACAATACAGCATTAAAGTGTTTTGTGAAAACATTGACTGTGGAACCCAAAGAGACATTCCACTGAATGATAAGGGCATCGTGAGAACCAGAGTAAAGAAGTGATTTGTATGAAGTTATCTCAGTCACAGATCCTGCATGTCCTAAAAAATTATTATTCCCAAATATTCTAACCCTTTAGTATTTTAGTAGTCATATGCTCTGTAAGGTCCCATTCTCTTATGTCCGTGTCAGAACTTCCAGAATATAGGAAATCATTCATAACATGAAGAGATAATGTAAACACTTTATGACCAAAAAGAGATGCAAATGGATTGATGCTATTCACAGAAGCGTCCCACATTCTTATCACTCCATCATCCCCTCCGCTGATTATAAACTTTCCCCATGATACAATTCCTCTTTGAATTTTACTGTTCCCTGTGTACGTGAAAGACCGTGAGCTTTCAGTCAGGTTCCATCTTATTACGCTGCTATCTTCGGATCCAGTAAAAAAGGTATTTTCTTGAGATTCCATACATCTTACTGCATTACGGTGGAACAATGGAAACCTCTCAATCAACTGACCATCATCTATGTTCCATTTGTTTATAACTCTACTTTTATCGCCTGAGTAGAGGTAGCTCTCATGCCAATACAGTGCATAAACGAAATCTGTGTGTCCATTTAAGGTATTAATAACAGCACCATCTGAACGGTTCCAATAAATAATCAGTCCATCGCCTGCTCCAGCAAACAGATATCCTTCAGCCAGAGTCAGTGCCGTAACAGCTGCTGCATGACCAACATAGTACCGGTCAAGCTGTCCGTTCGACGCGCGCAGCCTAAAGACTTGTTCGGTAACAGTTGATCCAGACACATATACATAATCTTCATCGGAAACGACACAGAACATCTCTAAAGCAAAATCTTATCTCATTAGTTGTGGATAAATCAAAGACTTACTGATAGTTCTGGTGACTCTTCCGGTTTCCAAGTTAATGAGTCTAACTTTGCGGTCTCTTCCAACGGCAAATACCTGATTGCCTTGATATGAAAGGCCTTGAACTTGGGTATTCGAAGAACCTAGCCAAATCTTTTTGAGTATTGCACCAGTTTCAAGATCCCAAAGATACACCAAATCATCAAAACCAGATGATATCATTGTGGAATCATTCGTAAGTACGAAGGACCAAACTTGATTTGTATGTGCCCTGAAAGTTCTTAGAATAACGCCAGTTTCAATATCTTTCTGAACAATATCGTTTGAACTTGTCAGAAGCAGTGATCCTTTGTAAAGAGCGATCGAGTAGACGTAAGAAGCACCATCTTGAACCAGAAAGCTCTTTTCGTGATCCAGAGATCTAGAGATACTCACTAGAACTAATAGCATCACAAGCAATCTCATCAAGGGAAGTAATTCCATGATATTCTGAAGCATGAACGGAAATATAATGAAGCAATCATGCCGAGGTTATTTATACATCAGCTACGTGTGGAATGAAGCGGGTTTGAAAGACTCGATGCATTTGTTGCCGTGCTGTAGCTTTTCTTTCGTCATGATCGCTGCTCGCTTGTCACTATTTCGCTTGGTTAAACCTGCCACCGCAGTCAAAAGAATCTCCACCCTCTCAGCATTCCCACAGCGCAGTTATTCGCATTTCTCGTATGTCGTAAGTGTTTGTCTTCTTAGCGGGAAATCCTTACTCTTCATTTATGTAAAGCACAGGGACACACCTGAGAATAATGCGTCCATCAAGTTCGAATTCAATAAGGAGAATCTTAAGAAAGCAAAAGAAATAATCTCAAATTATCCTCCACAATATAAAAACGCTGCTGTTATGCCTCTGCTTGATTTGGCTCAGCGACAGAACAACAATTGGTGCTCTTTGCCTGTGATGAACTACGTCGCTGACTTTCTTGAGATGGAGCGCATGAGAGTTTATGAAGTGGCCACATTCTATACCATGTACAACAGAGATCCTGTTGGAAAGTATTTTGTTCAGGTTTGCACGACTACGCCCTGTGAATTGTGCGGTTCCGGTGAGATTGTTAAAGCGGTTGAAGAGCATTTGGGTATCAAAGTAGGTGAAACTACTGAAGATAAAATGTTCACTTTGGTCGAAGTGGAATGCGCTGGTGCTTGTGTGAATGCTCCTACGTTTTGTGTTAACGATGACTACTATGAGGATTTGACGCCTGAGACTGCAAAGAAGATTTTAGATGACTTAAAAGCAGGTAAAACACCAAAGGTTGGCCCACAGGTTGCAAACAGGAAAACTTGCGAGCCAAAGGGTGGTCCTACTTCACTTTTGGAGACACCACATAAACCTGGATTCAAAGTTCGAACTGATATATAATGGAAATAGATTTCCTTTTCAGTCAAAATTTATCTGTTCACAAATGGCAAATCAAAGTAGAATATTTGAAAGACTTATGGGCGCAAAAAGTGATCATGAAACACCGTATCAGATTCCATCGCCCTCTGACTCTTGGAGAAAGATATTATAATCACAGAGGTTAAATTTTAAATTCGCGCCCTGTAGCGGGATAAGATCTATGAGCTTAGGTTTCGTGGATTCAAATTAACTCATGATCAATGTTCAGTGTGTCTTGGATGTTGTTTGAACTCACAAAAGCGTTGACTTCACGCTGAGAGTGATTCGAAACTCAAACCGAACAAGATTTATGAAGTTCATGGTAAAGTGATACTGACAGAGAAAATGAAACCGGATGTGATCAAGTTGAAGGAAGAGTTGGTAAAGAGGAAGCATCAACGGCTTTATGAAAAATACTCCAATATGCTCTTATCCTCTTGATAACGTCCGAGAATGAAGGAACTAGAATTTTGGAAGTACAAAGACTACAAGACCTCAACTAGGTAGAATCTCGTTGTTAAGAATGATGTTACAGCGGCTCGTTACATGGCTTATATCGCAATTTATCACTTTTTAACAGGAGAAAGTTACCCCCAGTTTCAATAGGCAAGTCTGAGCCGAAAAATCAATGACCGCTGCATAAAAGACGCAGCTCTATTTATCCACAAAATAAAGAGTGCATCTATTGGCTCAGAAGTCGAATTCTCGTCTTAGTTCATCCAGAATAACGAAAATAAGCGACTTGTTATCAGCCTTGTTTTGGAATAACTCAAAAAGCTTTGAACATCCAAGAATCGCTTCATGCTCTCCAAGAATTCTTTTGAAAGGTAAAGGGATCAGCTGAATGAAAGATTTTAGAGCTTCTTCCTTCAGAAGTTCAGTTTCTATCATCTGGTTTGATCCGTCTTCGTTGGTATTAATTGCTAACTTCTTGAAAGCATGATATTTGTGCGGCATTGATTTGGAAAGCTGAGATGGTTTCCACAGAGGTTCCCTATCTGACAAAGACAGCGGAGACTTTGTTGAGGGGGTTTCTTTTAGTGGTTCTTCGATTAAATCAGATTTCAGTTTCTTGACTTTGTTCTTTATCATGTATTCTTCTGCTGAGACGGTAACATTCTTTAAATCCTGTATATAACGAGATACTGCGCCAATATCCAGAGACGAGTAAAGGTACTCTTCGATTTTCTTGTCTACGCCTCCCTGGTCTTGCCGACCGAAAAGTCCTTGCTTCAGCAAAATCAAAGAAGCAGACTCTCTTAACAATTGAGTTTTCTCTTGAAAATTAAACATTGAAAGCAAAATATTTGCTAACGGCTGAGATAAATAGGTCCATGAATCGCCATACGATTCTTCTTTAAGTGCCGCAACAGAAGCATTGATAAAGCTGGTTGAATTAGATTGATTGTCAGGTCCCGGACTGGAGACCCTTGGAATCAAAGGATGTCTTTTAGAAACACTTTGCATCTTTCCTTGTTCTTTTCTAAAACTTTCATCAAGGTCTTCGCCTGCTGATTGTCCAGAATAAGAAAACAACTCTTCGTCACTAGCAGTAACAGATCGATCTAGTGCGTTTCCAATTTCCTCTAAGTCTGGAGTCAACGGGTGATCGCTTGTTGCTCTTGTCTGTGTTTTGAAAAGAACTGACAAAGAGTGAGAAGGTTGATGATGAGAATGAGAGCTAGTCGCGATTGCATCATCTAACAACGCTGATAACTTCAAACTTGAACTAATTGAAGGCTGATAATTCACAGGAGAAGTAGAACTATCGGTGATCTTGAACAACATCTTGTCATTCAACGGGTCTTTGTTAAGTTTGAATTGTTGAGATTTTCGAGAGAAAGGAGAATCATCAGCCAAAAACTTTCTCAAAAGCTCTGACTTGCTTATTGACGAATTCTCAACCAGTAGCTGCAAGTAACGAGCAAGGGCAGAATTTCGTTCTTTCATCATATCATCTTTGGATCGATGCCAGTTAATTCGATTCGTGAAGAGCTTCCCTGAGAAATCTGATACTTCTGGAAACTTGTCCTTCAACTGATTATGCAAGACTTGGAATTCATCAAATCTTCTTGGAACAATCCAACTTCTCGTATGCCCTGTGGTATTGTCAGAAACTGTAACATCCAAGAAATAAACACTGTCTTTGCTCTTTGAACCCGATGGTGTTAGAAACACACTCCAAACATACTCGTCTAATTCTTTTCTTCCAGTAAACAGATCACTTGACATTTTTGTTTCAACCAAATCACCCAAATCCCTTCTTAAATACTCACGAGTTTTTCTTAAAACAGCAAAATGAGAGCAGGTTTCATCACGAGCTTTTGATTTAGGGTACAGCTTCATGAGATACTCTACAAGAGATAGCTGCATTTGAATATTATCAATTCGATCTTGTATAGGGATCCTTTGTAACAGTTCATCTTCATCTGCTTCAATAAGATACCCGGGATCTGACATGGCACTTCTGGAGCTTAGCAATGGAGTTTCTCCTCCGCTAAAAGACACACTGCTTCGATTGCTGTGAGAGAACTTTGCAAACTTAAACGCAGACTCGTCTCCAAGAAGTGATGACGCCGCTGATAACGGAGTCTTTAAACTGAACAGTCTTGACGCATTTAAAGGAGAGTTGATGTCGTTCGTAGGTTTTGTCAACATTGGCGTTGCTGGCGAGTTGATATCCTCATTGCTCACAGTCTTCATGATTTTCTTTAAAGCCCTCTTCACAACCACCAACAAGTCAGACTTGGCAAAGTCGAAATCATTCGATCTCGAAACATTTGTATTCGGCTGAGACAATTCATCAAAGCTCCCTTTCCTTGACAAAAGATCATTTGTTGCTCCATTTGACTGATTATCATAGTCTTCGCCAACAGGCGAATTTAAAGTTAATCGCTCCATGTCACTTCGCCATCTAATATAAAATTCGCTCTTCAGAAACTCAGGAAAGTCTTCTGCTTCCATACTTGAATACACTTCATTCTGTGCGATAAACAACGATGAATAATCAGTCTCAGAATCATCTTGAATGAACTTTTTCAATGCGAGCAGAGTGGAAGGATGTAAGATAGCCAAAAGAGACTCAGAATTACAGAAAGCCTGAAACAATCTTTCAACTTCTGCTTTTACAAAACTATCAAAATCTTCAGAATCTTTTCTTTCTTCGATAATTTCTCTCAAGTATTGAACTTCAAGCCAAAACTGAACCCTGCGCTCAAATCCTCTCTTTTCCATGAACTGCAGAAAGTAAAAGAGGTTCTCAGACTTCCTTTCGTGATAGTCCATTAACAATTTACTAAGATCCTTCCACTGATTATGCATATCAGTAACAATCACGAGTCCAGCGTGAGGTGTTGACTCTAAAGAAGTTGTAAACACTTTCTTCAAAACTTTTCCATCCCTTTTTGTTCCTTTTGAAACCGGAACAGATCCTTTTGATGCCATGTCTGTGTGAAAATTGTCCAACTCTGGTGATGTCTGCAGGCTTGTTAATGTCGAGGCAGTCGGAGAAGTATGCTGATCCATTCTTAGTGAAATGATACGCTTCTCGTATCTCATCTTTGTCATCAAAAGAGTCTTCAGCTGCTTCTCTAAAGTTTCACGACGTTCAGGGTTTGCATTCATATTCTTTTGAGTGTGTTCGATTTCAAGCAACAATGAGTAGCGAACGTTCTTTGCATCAACCATAGTAAGACATCGTTTTGCATGTTTGAACAAGGAATCACAATATGCAGCTCGCTTTTCCATCGAAGCAACTTTCCTTTCATTCCATCCTTTTTCATGAATAAAATCAACAGGAGGAAAGCCTGCCGAGTTTTCCATTAGAACTTGATACAACATTTCGCCAAGTCTATGTTCTAGGATTTTCTGTTTAGCTTTACGAACTAATTGAGCATTTATCCAAGCAGCATCAGTCACCTGCTCCACCAAGACATACGCAAAACGATTAACAAAAGCTTCTTTCATAAGACTGTGCAGCATTTTGCTTGGGGTTGTGTAATCTTTGAAAACTGGATCACTTCCCAACTTTCGCCACGCATCTTCAACAAAAGCACGAAGATAAGATAATTCTGTTTCTGCGCTTTGTAATGCCGGATGCCTGTAGTTAGTGAGTCTCCATTTCTCGCCGGAATTCTGCATGCGTATGTTCAAAGCTCTGAGAATAGCGAAAGCGCATCGAAAGATAAACACTTTTGTGAGTTCCAAATCTCTATCCAGCAGGTTTAGCACTTTCTGTGAAACTTTGTCCAGTACGACGTCCTCAAAGAATTGGAAGTTAACTTGCATCGAAAGGCCAACCGCCGCAGACTTGTTGGAAATGACTTCCTTGACAGATTTCAAAATCGGCTGAATGAAATGCGCCAAATACGACTTCAGATTCTCCTTCAGTTCCTCAGCTTCGGCACGTTTCTTCGGGTCAGCCGTAAGTTGCTGGATGCCGGAAGTTTCGCTTCTTTTCGGTTTATCCAGAATTATCGGCGGTCCCACAGGAAAAGTCGCTCTTTTAGAATTTATCAGGTCCAAGTTATTGTTAAAGGCCAGCCATTTCCAGAAATATTTGGAAGATATCAAAACTAAAACGCCCAATAGAAAGAAGCTGTAGTTTATCAGCAGCAGAGCAATTAGCGCCGCGCCAGTCCAAATCGTCATCATCGCGCTAAAAATCAAAAAAAAAAACAGAGTTTCAATGCACAACGCAACATTGTTAACAAAAACTTCATAATTCTATTCTGCAAGGGATTATCGCTTCTTCAACTTCTCCAAATTTGCATAAGGGCTAAAACAACGTGAAAGGCAGCCAACTTTGTAAGCAAGTGTAACCTGTTTTTTCATTGTTGAACTCTTACGCTGTGCTTCTTTGAGATACTTCAAATCTTGTTCCCCATAATCAAACGGTGCCATATCACTTTCTGGAATCCAAACCCTACCAAATAAATAATTTCATGATGGGTGAAACTTACCATGTTCGCCTGTCTCCCAAATCTCTGTCAAGAAAGTGAGCCAAGAATGATTTTCCTTTGAATTGAGGTTTGCCCAAATTCTCTGGAGCATCCGCATGAGGTTTGATTTCTCCTGGAAACATGGGAAATCCTTTGATTTTAATCCAACAAAGATCTAGTCCGTCTACAAGCTGTCTTTCATTTCGTTGCTGCTTCAAGCTTTTAATTATGTCCAAAATTTCTTTTGCTTCATTGACAGGCTCTGTGATCTTCTCAGGTTGCGATGCTGCCTGAGGTGACTTTAGAGTTGTTGAAGGAGTGAGTTTATCTGTTGTTTTGAGTCTTTTGGCTGGCCGAAATTGTGTCTCTTCTTTTACTGGCTTTGGGGATTCTTTAGTCGCCTTATCTCTCCGCCGATGCTTCACAGTATTCTGCATCTCGGGTTCTGATGAAAGCACCTTTTCATTATGAGGATCTGAAACATCAGTAAGCTCTCCGCTGAATATGTCTTCTTCCTTAATTTCCAAAATTTGCTTTTTTGAGCCGACTCTAGTAACTTTTGGAACAGGGGGAGGAGCAAGAAGAACTGCTGGTTTTGGATCTAATACTTCAGGATGAATGGATGGGTACTCAAGAAGCATGTTTGGTATCTCACCTTCAAGTATTCCAGTCTTGCTATCCACTTTTGTGATTTCTAGTGACTGCTTCAAGTTCTCAAAGATTTCAGTACTTCTTGCTTGAAGTTTAAGAGCCAATTTGGCAAAGAATGTTCCAGGCCGGTTGTAAACCAAAGCGTTCGAAAATATCAAATCCAAGTCTTCTTTGAACTGAGATATATCACTATACTCAAAATTCTCAATCTTCTTCTGTATTAAAGAAAAACACATCGGATTCTTAATGACTTCATAGTAATCAGGAACTAACTCTTCGGAGACTAAATCAAGAAATACATTTGTTTTATCAAGTTTGATGATTTCTTCTAATGATCTTTTCAACAATGAACTGATAGGAGAGACTTTCATATAAAGATAGTTCATTTGTAAGCGGTATCGCTTCAGCTTTTCTTTCTCTCGTTTCTTCATAAGATCTAGTAACAGTCGAACAGTTTCCAAATCATTTCGGAGATAAGATAATATCCTTAGCCGAGACAACATGGCAGCTTCACTGTGTTTGATTTCAGAAGAGTACATTGTCCATGGTTCAAGATGTAACCGCTTCAATAAAGAAGTTCCTTTTCGTGCTTTTCGCTTCAATGACCAATATCTGCATGTCTCTTGAACAAAGCCTTGTTTTTGTCTTATCATTACTTTAGACAAATCTAATCGCTTCATTATTATTTGAACAATATGATCTGGAGCCAGAGGAAACTGAGGATTATAAACACTATCATCTTGATTATTATCGCTTCTAGCAGACGATTCGACTTCTGTTTCAGTATGATTTGTATCTGTTATTGCGAGTGATTGGGTGCTACCAACACCTGAAGCATCAGCAGTTACAGATTCCTCGTTATTTTCTGCATGCGCACCAGCTTCATTCGATTTCGGTGAGTGTCGCAGGCAAAATGATTTGTAGTTGGAGTATTCCTGACCTTCAGGTGTATTATAATGCTTGACTTTCATGTAAAGACCGGCTTTCCGAGCACAAGTAACATGATATGCCGTGAAACAGGACTGTTTGCTACACTGAATACAAGCACCGACTTTCTTCTTGCACAACGAACAATTGAGCTTCCAACGTCCCTTGGGTATTTTATCAATACCGTCAATTGGTTCCATGTAAACTGGATTTGTGACTGACACTTCGGGGACCCATAGAGCACATAAAAGGTGCGCCCATTGATTGGTGGTAGTTTGTTTAAATGCTCCGCCTTCAGTAGGACACAGTACACACTTGACTGGCTTTTCCGGAGACAGCATGCACTTCCTACATAACCACTGCCCTTCCGGTATATACGGAACTCCGTAGCACTCTTGATGGACAGCCAAATTGCAACCATCACAAAACACAATCGCATTACTGTTTTCAACTTCTCCGTCGTTGCATATTCTACAAATTGAATCTTCGTGTGTTAAAACTGGCGCCTTGGTTTTTTGTAAGTCTTTTGTTAAGTGGAACCATTCTTTCTCCAAAACGTCAATAATCATTTCGAAGGAGTCTTCGTCAACACTAGGTAAACCTTCGAGTTTTCGTTTAGAATTCACAAGACTAAGCCAGGCACGATCTTGCTCGTCCATATCATACTCGACTCTCATTTTCAAATCTTCCTCACTTTGATCAACAAAGCGAATGTAATGATGTGAAGGTCTGGCGGCATCTAGTCGAACATTTTGAAGTTTGTCTTCTGCGAATTTGAACGCAGCCTTTGGTAGTGATGACATGGACATCTTGGGAAATAGAACTGGACCATCAACCACAGAGTTCTCATTTACAACTACTTCCGGTTGATCCACCTCCATCTCATCGCCATTATAGAAGTAATCTTGGGGCCTTCGCACAATCTTCAACATAGTATCATCTTTCAGATCAGGAAAGAACTCATCATAGTTTCGTTCCTCTCTAGGTTTTTCAGTGTCCATAGCTGGAGGAGATTCAATGAAACCATCCTCAAAGTCACGAACCTTATTCCTTCGTGAAACACCAGAGTCAGACATTACAGAATCTTCTTCGTCAATGTCAGAAAAGCCATCCGTTCCTTTAATGAATTCTGTGTGTCTTCTGCGTTTCCTTGACTTCCTTGACCGAGAGAATGATGCGCCAGAGTTCCTTCTGCGACTTGTCTGCCCTGTCCTACTCATTCTCTTATTGCTATGCACCAGAGCACTGAAAGGCTTCCCTGTAAAAGTTGGCTCAATACTTTGCTCCATAACAGCGATTTCATCATACACATTCCTGCGCAGTTCCTTAGCTCTTGCCCTTCTTAACAGATCCAGACTTTTCGTACCCAAAGAAACTACCAAGCTGCTCTTCATAACGACATCATTGCCAGGAGTATTCTGTTCCATTGATGGTTGATCTTTAAAGTCTTCTCTGCCAGGCTGTTCTTGATTAGACTTTGGACCAGAAGAAGCGGCACCAGAGACAGCGGATGATCCGACATGGCGCCCACTCATTGAGTCTTCATTAAAAGAGGCAGTGGCAGCAACAGAGGCATCTGCAGCCAATGAAATGTCGTCAAGTGACATCTTTAGTGTATTTATTATGGCTGATGCTCTTTTAAACGAACAGGTGCGGTTTCAGAAGGGAAAACTTTGGTGCGTCATTCATTCACATCATCCGACGCTTTCGGTGCGTCTTTATAGGCAATCTGCTGTCTGATGAGTTCTGCCAATGGTTTAGTAATGATATCATACAAATCGTCAATGCGATTACCAGTTGCTGGTTCCAAGTGTTGCACGCATTCAGCTATCGCTTCCATAGTTGATACACCGTCGGGCCGATTATCCGGTTCCTTTCGTATTCTGGTGTATCCTAAACTACGTTCTACTTTGACGGATATTGCAGGAAGATCGTGCAGCACTGTGCTTTTACCGTACATCTTTGGCGCAACCAACCATGTAGCATCCAGCACGAAAAGAATACACGATGGGATGGTACCATCAGGCTTAATGTTCTCTTGAATTGGCTGTATGACATTTTCAACGTATTCCTTCAACGGAACAGCCCTCTTTGTTGGATACAACACAGCCATCGGAATATTATGATCATCTGATAATGCTTTGAGACTCTGCCATGCAGGATTCCGCTTTGATATGCTGTTTGAAATTATTACATCGCATTCAATTACTCTCTGTAGCAAATTAACGGTGTTGAGTCTGGACTTTCGTTCCTCTTGCGGACTCTTGATCACGACAACTCTTGTATTCAGCTTTAGCTTCTCTTTTGGAAAGTACTGGCATAAGCATACGCTCTCAGGCCTCCGACATCCTGTGCAATCTTTTCTTTGTGTGTATCCAGATACTTCAAGTGTATCAATATCCTCGAGGTCGAGTTCAAGATCGTTGGGAAACATTTCACAAAGAAAAACGCTGAAGCTTTTATTGCAGTAATTTCAAAATGATGGCGTTTCGAATAATGGCAGCGGTATATCAAGTGACTGTTCTATGCCGTGTATTGCTTGTCTCATGTACAATCGCCAAAACATTTGCTCCTTCTTAGACATTAAGCCATCATTGATCAGAGTGGAGACATCTTGAGAGTTGCTATCATCGTGTATTGATCGAGAATTAGACCGTTCTAATGATGCTGAAGTAGTTGTAGAAGAGGTCGTTGAAGAGCTGAGTGGTTGGTTGTGTTTCTTTGATACCGTGTAAGTTTTTGAATCATCCATCAAATCTTTCAGTTTCAGAGCAACAGCTTTTGAAAATGCTGGTGGAACAAATACAATCGTGGACCATGTATTAGACTGAAGTGCTTCCAAGGTCCAATTGTTCATTTCGTAAAGATCTCCCAGGGTGAAAAAGAAAACTGGATAAAACTGACTTGAATAACCTGACACCAAAGAACTGGGAGAATTTTTGTGAGCATCAGCTGTTGTTAAATCAATAAACTTAAAATATTTGTATCGTCGCTTGTATGAGGATATTTTCTTTGGCTGTGATATAAGCGGACAATGCATTGGGTATTGTACACATTGATCTTGTTGAGAGATTGGTTTTCTTATCAGTCGATTGCCATTCAATAGATTCACGGCATCGATTCCAACTTTATGTTTTCTGGACTTATCTGCCTTTAAGAATGGACTTGTCTCGTCTCCATAATAAGCTGTTAAAAATCTTGCTTTGTGTTCTTTCAGGCGATTCTTCGGAGGCATCATGGTCCAAGCAGAATCATCAGAGTTTATATTCAACGATGAAAATGCTGCTGCTGTTATCGAGAAACTTCTTATTATATGACCAGTTCTCAGTATCAACTCCCACGGGTATGCTTGGTAAGCGACGGAGCAAATTAAAGGAGTTATCATTTTGTCCATCCTGTTATCCTTCCGGGTTGTAGGAGACTTCGTTTCAGATTCAGAGTATAATTGCAGAAGGGCTGCTTGTAGTCGTGGAAAAGTATGTAGTCTCATGTCTCGAATGGTCTGTTGCCATTTACTTGAACTAAGATTACCACTTTCACCAAGATCATCTTTGGTATCT
The DNA here is from genome assembly GCA_023515795.1 of Amoeboaphelidium occidentale. Classification (NCBI taxonomy): domain Eukaryota; kingdom Fungi; phylum Aphelidiomycota; class Aphelidea; genus Amoeboaphelidium; species Amoeboaphelidium occidentale. The sequence goes on along the minus strand of JALGPX010000045.1, from coordinate 63,297 downwards.
TCCAGCATGTGAAGTACAAACTGGGATTCTTGCTGTCTTCTTAGTAAAGCAGATTCTTCTTTCATCAAAGATTCTGTGGTGACATCGTAGATCGGAACCCAAAATAGGTTAAAGGGTGTTTCTTGACTTGCTCCTTTTCGCGGTATCACATCCATGAGAGACGTTTGACTAATGGCTGTATCTGTGCTTAAATCAAGCTTCTCAAAAACAATCTTTTCGCCTATCTTAATTCGGTTTGCAAAACAATTCTGTTCATTTGCGAGTATAAGAGCATCAGCAGAACTCTCTAGGATTTTCTTTAGAGTCGGACTCATTTCCAAGACTTTGGGCATCAATTCCTGCTCTTTCTGGGAATCAACAGAAAGATCTTTCTTGCTTCCTGAAAACTTTTCTGTTTGAGCAGCATTCAAAGATTTCGTTGAGCTGCTGGATACTGTCTTCTCTAGAGTCTTCTTAGGTTGAGCTTTATACAAACACTTGATACAGTCATGCAATGTAGACTTCGCAGAAACTTCCAATATAGCAAAAGTATCCGTTTTTGCAAAATTTATCCGCAGACATAATGATTTCTCTGATTTGTTAGAATCGCCCGCACCATTTTCACTCATTGAGTCGGGTATCCTTACTCTTACACTTTTGTCCCTCTTGGATAGCGTTGAAGAACTTTGAGAAGCAAGTGGATGAACCATTCTAAAACATTACGCTGACGACAGACTAACATTTACCTTTGCCATGTCATTAAACCGATTTTCGGTGAAACAAATGCTATAAAATCATCCAATTGAACAATGTAAAGAACATGGTCAATAGAGTTACTTGCCTCTGCCAAATCGTCGAAAGAGTAGACGCTTTGCTTTCCAAACTTTTGAGATTGCTCCACTCTTGAGTTTGTCTTTGCCCAGATTTTGGAGTTGATGCTGCGGTAAACATCGAATTCGTTAAGCCATGAACTCAAGTTACTGCTCAGCATTTCATTAGACAATTTCTCCAGAGAATACTTTCTTTCAAACAATTTTAACGTAAAGCTTCGTGATAAACTAAGACCCAGTATGTTGTTTATAGTCCTTGCTATTTCTGCATGATTCTTCGAATTCGTCTTGGAGTTCAAACCATGTGAATCGAATCTAACATCATCAGATTCTGAAGAAACTATACTTTGGCTTTCAGATTCTGTACAATGACTACTTGATCCATCCGCAGTAATAGCAGATGATACAAGGTTTTCTGGTAATCTAAAATCAAGTACTCGCGAGCCAAACTTTGATGATGAAGGCGGCGGATAAGTTTGAAAGTTGTCTGTCTGAGGTGCATGCAGTAAAGAAGATTTAGAAGCTCTCAACTTGGAGCCGATAGAATCGAAATCAGTCGTTTCCGCAGCCAAAGCTGAATTATTTTTTGATGACTTTGATTCACTTCTCTTCATTCCTTTTGACATTCTCCTTCTTCCTTGCATAATTGTGTCAGATAAAGTAGACCGGGCGACTGAATTGTAGCTAATATCTGCTTGAATGAATGCATCAAGGACCATGATGTTTGCCTTTAGGAAATGATAGTCTCTTGAGGCGATAAGGTGGCGAGCTAATCGTTTCAGAACACCTTTGATTGTGTATGCTTTGCTCTCCGGAAGTTCATTTATAAGGGGACAACTAGAGCCATCAATGATTGAATTCCAAAGTAGATCCCTGCAACAAGTCCAATAAGCAACTGAAAGATCAGCTTTGTCGTTGAGTCTGTAAATTTCTGAGAGAACGATATAACTCTGAGCTAAACTAATAATGCACTTTGTTCGTGCGAAATGTTCGACGCATTCAATAGTTGGCAAAATGAGGTCATCTAGCAGCATGTTCTTACTCAAGAGACCTGTCTGATCTATCTTATCTAGTACATCCTTGACTGCCTGTTTGCTCAAAACAACACCATTAAATATGAAGTCTGCAATACAGCTTATTCGCCTCAATTTGCATTTCATAGCTTTGTCGTTCAGCCCTAAAGTAAGATATATAAGTTCTGCCTTTTGAAAATCGACATAAGACGAGCATACAACTTGTTCGTCCGTTTTGCCAATTTCAGTTGGTCGAGATATTTGCTTTGTTCTAACGTTTGATTCTGATACATTCTGTTTGTCTTTAACACTACTTGATGACCTTCGATTCGTAATTTTTGGGAGCATGGATAAGGTCCCCTTAAGTCCGCTACTTTTGATCTGCATCAAAGCCTCCACGTCTGCTGAAGGATAACTAAAACGGCCAATTATTTTACCCTTGAAGCTCAACATTTTAGCTTGCTGTTTTAAATCCATTACAGGTTCTTCTGCCCATTTTGAATGCACCAAGATGGCCTCCTGTATCATTCCAGCATCCACCAGACAATGAGATAAAACTTTGTACGAGTCTAGTTTTCCTTGTAACTCTTGCACATCAACAACTAGTGAAAACTGCATTTGCTCCTTGATTTTCACCATAACTCTCTGGAACTCAAAACTACTTGATTGTTCCATTGAATTAAGAATTGCATCAATTTTTTCATCGGATTTAATATGTTTGAATAATCTCAACAACTCCAATGATTCTTTCGTCCACGATTTTTCTTGATAACATCTTGCCAAGTAGAGTACAACCTTCCAAAGATATCCACCGACAGTTCCTTCTTCAACACAAGTTTCAACAAGAACAACAGCCTTATCAACTAAACCAGCTTTTAAGTAAAGATCAGCCATATGAAGACGTAGTTTGGCGATAGACGTAGAAATATTTGACATGGCTCTTGCATCTAGAGCAAGCAAACTGATTTTCGACGCAGCATCAAGAATTAAATTTTGAAGATATTGGACAGTGTCGTTCATCAATTTTGCAACTATTCCAATATTTCCTTCGCAAACTAGAAGGTCTGCTAGCATAAGGGCCAAGTGAACGGCTTCATTAATCTTCTGTTCCTTTTGAACGTGAACAAGAGCATCGTAGTAAAACTTGATCGATCTTTGCAGTTGACCGCCCTCTAGACAAATAGATCCTACACTTGATAGTTGGTTGAATGAAACTTTCTTGTTTCTAACAGACAAATTCTGTAATGCAGCTTCGAAACAAGGGATCGCATAAGCAATTTTTTGATTAGTTACGAGAACTTCTCCAAATAGTCTTAATGCATTATAGCCAAGTGTAGAAAGAATAGGCGGTGCATTTTGAGCTTCTGAGGCTATGTTATCAAGGATAAATACGGATTCAAAGACCAGTTTTTCAGACAAAAGAGAATCACCCAATTCATGAAAGTAAACCAAACTTAGAACGTAAGCAGCTTTGGCTTTCAAAAATGAAGCTGGAAATAAATCATAGATTTTGCTGATTTCCTTAAGTCTGAAGTCAGGATCATGTGTCATTGCAAGTCCATGCATTACTGTAGCCATTTCTGATTCAAAATCAGAATCCGCATCATTGTTTCCAGGTAAACTATCAGTTGTCAATGGAGACAAAGAAAAGTTTAAGCATTGAAGATCAACAAGGATAGTTAGCTTCAAAAGATTAACTTCGCTGGAGTTTAAGCCATTATTCTTTGATAATATAGTTTGATATAATGACGAGTATTCCAATTCAATTTGGTTTATAGGACTTTCTCTCATATGAGCTTTTCCTTCAAGATGGATAATCTCTATCATTAATGTGAAGTATCGGTTCTTTTTCTTGAGATCTTCAAATTCTTTACTTGACGTGAATTGAATCGCCGCGAAAGATTTCCACTTCAAATGATATGCCAGTAAACGCACAAATAGGTCAGCTTCTTTGTTTGTGAGTGGCTTTTTAGCTGTATATGATACCAGTTCTTCAAATAAGCTAAGCAATAGTAACTCACAATTATCTTGCAAATTCTTGCGATACAATTGTAAATACTCAAATAGAATCGCTTTACACCAGTCGGAACTGAATGGTTCTTTTGACGACAAATCTTTGGCCATTTGCGCTTCTGTTTCCAATACGTTTCGCTTCGGTGCGTGCTTTTCCACGACCGCTAGAATCCACTTTTCAACTTCAATCTCGGGTATTTTGTTAGTCCCATTATGCATCTTCATAGAGAACAACTGAGGGGCTTTTGGAAGCCTTATAACGTAATTGGCATCTTCTATGGTGTTCAAGACATGACTTGAAGGAATTGAAACAGTTCCAACTTGAACGAAGCCAACCTCTGGTGCCGTTTTCAGTTCCTTCTGTAAAGCATTTACCAAATCTTTCCGATCTGCAGTATCCTCAAAGCCCATTTCTTTGTCCCAGTCTTCCATATCATCCTCCTTTTCCTCGTTCATTGTGGTCAAGAGATTATTCTGTGATGCAAATTTTGTATCTAGAGCCCTAAGATTCTCAACTGATTTAGCGACCAGTGATGAATTGAGCTCCATAGATGGTCGAGATAATGTCAACTTCTTTCCTTCAATATCATCTCCGACAATATCCATATCCTGATCCCAATCTTCCTTCTCGAATAGATCTGCTTCGAGTCCTACCACAGTTTTCCTATTGTCTCTTGTGAAATTATTGACTGATGTAGTCCTCAGTCGTATTGATAGACTAACATCATCGAAAGTATCTTTAAGCTCATCGTCTAGTGATGGCAATTGATAATCTTGCGATGATTCTTCCTTCCCAGGCATCGTCAGAGATGTATTCGATTGACCTGTGCTACTGTGAGCATCTTCAAGCTCGAAATCTTCATCCCATGACTCTTCGTGATCATCCATATTGTCTATATTTTCTATGATATGCCTGATAAAGTGCTTGAAACGGAAATCTTGTGCTCCTCTACCGTAGCAACCAACTGAAACAAGATTTAAAAATCTAAATGAGGCTTCTCTATTGTCAATTACGAAGGTTAAATAAAGAACGCGGCGTTTCAACCATTTAAAAGTTGTATGAAGCGACATCTCTTATGAGCGGAAGGTTACACTTTTGCATAGTTGCTCTACTTCAACTTGTGTCACTTCCTCAGTATATGCAGAACATGCATTATATTGGACCATCCTTTGCCAACTTCTGGGCTTAAAGTCGCTGTAGTATTGGCGCTACTAGAAACAGTTTACCCGGTTTTCACGTGCTTGGTGAATTTTCCTTTTTGAGTCGATCAATAGGAACCTCCAAGATCTCTTACGCTGGATATCGGAATGACAACGTACTCTGCCATAAGGGTCCCGCAAGAAACGCCGGGACATGATTCTCCACTTCTGCTCACACCAGAATATGAAGATTTGGAGGGACAAATCCAAAGTCATGAACCTCAAGAGACATCAAAGTACAAGAAGAAAATGACCATCGCCATTATCGCTGCTGTGATATCTGCCCTTATTGCGATGGCCATCATAATCTCCGTGGCTTCTTTAGGACATAAGGATACTTATTCTAGCGATAATTCATCGAATCGATCTGTTATTTTGGTGTCCATTGACGGGTTTCGCCCTGAGTATTTGAACAGAGGGTTAACGCCAACGCTTCGGAAACTTTATGACGAAGAAGTATCAGCTGAACGTATGATCCCTCAGTTCCCATCGAAAACATTTCCTAATCACTACACGATGGTCACTGGTTTGGTTCCCTCTGCTAACGGAATGGTCGGAAATCACTTTTGGGATCCCGTTTATAACGATACGTTTGCTATTTGGTTGCCAGGCCCTCCTTCTGATGGGAAATGGTGGAATGGAGAGCCTGTTTGGAATAGCGTAAGCAAAAGTGGTAAATTCTCTGCTGTGTGCTTTTGGCCAGGTTCTGAAGCTGCAATTAATGGCAGACAACCTGATATTTGGTTGGACTATCCTAAAGCAGCAAATATGACACCAAATGACCGCGTAGACCTTGTTCTCTCTTGGTACGAACAGAAACGTGTTCCAGATTTCGCTGCTCTTTACTTTTCAGAGGTAGACTCTATTGGTCATTCTACGGGAGTGTCATCTCAAGCATTAAATGCCTCTTTAACGAAAGCTGATGTTGCTATTGCTCGATTATTTGATGGATTGAAGAAATTAGGAAGGTCTGATAAAACTAATGTGATTATTGTGAGCGATCACGGCATGACTTCATTGGATGATAAGAAAGTTATTCCAATTTATCAAGTTATCGATATGAACAAAGTTAATGTATTCGATTCGACGCCTATTATTCATCTTTGGCCAAAGAACACAAATGGAACTGATGAGTTATATAAGAAACTGAAGGAATACTCCAAAATCGATACTCATTTCTCTGTGTACAAACATGATGAAATACCGAAGGAATACAAATACTCAGATAGCAGACGTATTGCGCCAATACTTTTAGTGGCAGAGGAACCTTATTCCTTTCTGACACGTGACGGCGACAAGCTTCTGAAAGCTACACATGGATACGATCCATTCAAGTACGAAGACATGTCTGCTATTTTTATTGCATCAGGACCTGATTTCAAGAAGCAAGTACGTCTTCCTCCATTCCAGAATTACGAAGTTTACAATCTGTTGGCGAAATTATTGGATTTTATTCCTGAGCCTAACAACGGTACTTTGCCGCTACATCCTTCATTTAATACTGCGATCGAACTGTGAACAAAAAATATTATTTTAATAGAGATTTGTCAACTTCAACATTTAACTTCTTTGAACAATACTTCACAATAACACCCTTTGCATCATCAGAACCTTTTGTATTACATTCACACAAACACTTTGCAGCTAAATCATAACGGTTCTCCGCATTAAATTCTTTGCACATTCTTTCAAATAATGGAGTACGTTTGAATTTTCTGTAAGAATCTTCCAAACTTGCCAATACTTCCTTCTTTGCCAACTCAAAGACATTATTATTGACCCTTTCGTGTTCTTGAATACACTGTTTTATACGCTCCAAAGTGATACGTTTTCCTTGCATGCTGATATTAACTTCAAGTGAGCTGCTGCTATCAAAGTATGTGTGCTTGATCCTTCGCAGTGCTCTTTTGACTTCTTTCAAAGAACTCTCTGCGTATTGAGATTCATAAGTTGTGGTATCAATGTAAAACAATATCATTTCATAACATCTTTCCTGAATTAGATAAGATAGAAAGTATGCCATTTGAACTTTTGACAGAACAACTTGTTGGAATGTTTCTGGTCGTGCTGGATGTGTTCGCTTCAATGATATTGAAGATGGACATGATTTTGGTCGTGATTTCCTGCGAGATTTTGTAACCTTTTGTAGTCGAGAATCGATACTCATGTTTCTTAGTTCATTTGCTACTTCATTCAATCTCTTGCCTTCTTTGACAGGACTAGCCTTGACAACATTTGGACGTTCAACAGGTGAAACATGCACCAACTCTTCACGAACCCTATCAAATTCTTTCAGCGTATTTGGTGAAGCTAGAGGTGTTGCTATAGATTCCAGCTGAATAGCAGCCAAATGCAAAAACTTGCCCAAAGGATTCGGACGCTTGCCATCACCACCACCTGAAGAATCTTTAGTGCGTACCTGCAATTTCTGCTCCGGTTTTAATGTCATTTAAATAACAATGTGATCGTAATGTTGAGCCGTGTTTGAAACCAATTAGTGTAACCTTCCTGAAACTGCGTGTAATCAATCAATCAATCGAATACGACAGGTTTGAAGCATGAATTAGGGCCCAGTTTAATAGAGAGTCTTCGAGTTAGACTCTTCACTGTCACGAAATTTTTTTAATGCGGCACTCTTACTGGGCTGCATCCCATTTTATCACAAAGGATGCAGTGTATCTCACTGATCAGAGATGGACCAATCATATGCACGATACAGCAGAGCTCGAAACGGGATAAAAGGAGTCATAATTCCACGCTTTTTCACGATATTATCATCATGAAACAATTTCTATTAATTGCTACTACTTTATTAACTTTCGCTATTGCCAAACCTGTTGCTGATTCAACTTCAGCCAACAAAGTTTTCACCGCGACAGGAACATGGTACAGACCGTTTAGCTTCATGTCTAACCCAACAACATGTAACCTTTTTCTTGATGTATTATACTTACTTTATAGACTGCGGCACTACATTGGAAGAAGCGGAAAATAGTAGATTTCCTTTGGTTGCTGTTAGCGAGAACATGTTTGGACCACATATACCAGGCGAGATAAACCCAATGTGTGGTAAATGCTACGTTATTCAAGTAGTTGGCGCAATTGACAGCGATATCAGACCTCAGTTGAATACAATTAAAGTTAAAGTCGCAGATGTTTGTACCTCACAAAACAAATGGTGTCCAGAGACGATGGACCAAGTGAACCAACATGGTGCAACTGTAAATTTTGACTTCATGTACCAAAGTCTTGGAAGGCAACCACAATGGAAAGATGCAGCATTCAAAAATAATTTAAAGTTGAAATCCAGGGAGATTCCTTGTTGGAAACTCAATTCCTTGTGAATATCTTTTTTCAATCACTTTTGAATGGCAGTTTACTTGGAAGAATTTCTGGAATCCATCGACTCGCTGCCGACAGAAGTACAGAACCATTTAATAGAAATTAAGACCAGAGACGATGCCTTTTATAAACTACGCAGAGAACTATCAGATTTACAAAAGGAGTTTATATCTTCCAGTAGTGGGAACGGTAACGGTAAAGATGATTTAATGGGAAAGATAAAGAGTGTTTATGAGGATGCCAGGAGAGTATCAGAAGAGAAGTGCGTCCTTAGCGAAAGACTGGTGGAATTGATACAAAAGCACGACAGGAAACTAATGGAATTATTAATGAAATCTTCTGGTGGTGGAACAGAGTATTCTAATTACTTACAAAGCTCTACTGCAGCTGCTGCATCAGTATCCGGAGTAAATAGCTCAATGAAACTCATAGAAACATCCTCAGACTCAAGCGCATCTTCTTATGGTAATTACAACGACCTCCCACTTACAATTTTATAGACGGCGACTTGGAACGGTACTGCTTCTGTCAACAACCTTCATTCGGCGAGATGGTCATGTGCGACAATGAAGACAAGTGTCCATACGTCTGGTTTCACATTACAGTAAGACTTTCATGTTTTTTCTCGGTATGATCTGATGTTGTTTTGTAGTGCGTAGGCTTGGATGCTCCACCTACAGGCACGTGGTACTGCGCTACTTGTCTGCAGAGAATGAAGAGAAAGTAATAATCATTTATTATGAATACAATTTGTGCTTCGTTTCTTTAGAATTTCTTCCATTTCTTCTTTTATTTGTTCCAATCCCAAAAGCTCATGCCGCATCTCCTCATTCTGCTGCTCCAATTGATGTATGCGCTGTTCCAATTCATCCATTCGTTCCACTTGTTTGTGTCGGTATCTTTGAGCAGCCTCGCGATTTCGTAATCTTCTGCGTTCTTCTGATTGTAGAATGCGATCATACTCATTAGCAGCAGCATTAGAATTTATACAAGTGGATTGTATCATTGGAGTTAACGTTGTCCTGCCACCACCACCACCACCATTCTTTGATGCAGCAGCTAAGGATGACTGATACCTGGGAAGATTATTAAGAAACATTCCATTAGAGACATTCGACGCAGACTCTGAAGGGGTGATTGTGTCATTAGAAATAAAGCCTTGTTGGTGGTCCATTCCAGCTGTAGCAGAAGAATTTGTGTTCATTGACGATGATTGAGCAGAAATGGATTCTGTAACTACACTTCCCCCAGAGCTAATGGAAGATCCCTTTTCATAATTTCTACTTGAGGATGAGTTTCTACAAGTATCCTGCTGAGGCTGCTGTTCTTCTTGTTGTTGTAATTGTATTTGCTATACCAAACATTTTAGTCATCCACATGGTCGAGTCTTACCAGAGTGTCGGCTCGCTCTTGGATCGACGCAACTGCTGCGAGTGTATCCAGGAATCCAACTATTGGCAGTTTGTCTTTTTCTTGTTGTTGCTGTTGCTGTTGCTGCTTTTGAGTAACAGACATTTCCTTCTTCTTTTCTTAACGCTTTGTGGCAGGAAATTGGGTAAAAATAGAATAGTAAAAGATAAATAGTAAACTGCTGCTGTTTAAGTTCCCTCTACTCTGAAAAGGCTTCGAGTTTTCTTTTGGTTTTCGCTGTTGCTGTCAAATTGCAGAAGAAAAAATTGTTGAGTTTGTGATCGGTGCGACGATGATGATGATGATGATGATGATGATGCAAATGACGACGAACAATGTCGATCTAAAGCTGATTGGATGACGCCCGTAAAAAGGAAGGTTGCTGCAATTGCTCAGGAATGTAGCTTGATCTCCCTAGAAGTTGACTCGTTTCAGTGTATACGAGATTGTTTCGAACCACGAAAGGTTAATATCTTCCTGCGTGTGCTTTTGGGTAGTTACTACCTAGTCATACTTACGCAATTGAGCTAGCGATTTAGTTCAGATAACCTCTTTATTAACTTTAATCATATACACTCAAGTCCAATGTAACAGTTCTGCTGCTCTTCTCTGGTACATCACGGTATGCACCAACTAGGGAATCTGCTTTTTGGTAGAGTGAATTCTTTAGAGAGATCATAATGAACTGAAACTCTTGTGAATGATGTTCTTGGACATATCTTGCAATCTTCATAACATTTGCATTATCAAGAGCAGCATCTACTTCATCCAGAACAAAGAATGGGGATGGTTGGAAAGAGTGGATGGCAAACAGGAGAGCAAGAGCAGCAATTGTCTTTTCTCCACCACTCAATTGTTCCATATCTCTGAAACGTTTCATTGGAGGCATAGCGTGGTACTTTATGGGGTGGAGATAGGGTTCCTAAACAGAAGAAGTAGTTAAATATCATTGAAACAAGATTTGACTTACTTCTGAACTTTCGAGGGTTAAGTAGGCTGTTCCTCCTGTTGGATAACTTCTTGATCTTGTTAGTTCCTTGTAAATGTGATCAATTTTTCCTGAGATGTGGTTGAAAGCAGCCATAAATAGTTCATAACGTTTCGTCTTTACAACAAGGAACCGATCACGCAAAGCTTTGACATCTTTTCTGCTCTCATCACACTCCTTCAAAGTGTTCTCAAGTCTTGTTTGGACATCAGTCAGTTTATCAATAGCCTTCAGATTAGGAGCCATTGCTTCCATTTGACTAATCAATTGTCTGAGTTTTGTTTCATACTTGTTGATCAATTCCACGAGAGATTCTTCATCTTCTTCCAATAAGCCAGATATCAAAGAAAAGTCAATTATGACATCACCATCTTTAGTTTGTTCATGCTTCACGGAGATTTCTTCCATTTCACAATTCTTCAGCGAAGAGGTCAAGTCTTCTTTGATTCTGTCTGTTCTTGCTTCCATGATTGCAATCTCCTTCTCACATTCTTCCACTGCTTTTGAACAGCCATAAACTGCACGTTTAAGTTCTTTGATTTCAGCCAAGACAGCTTCTCGTTTAGGATTCTTTAATTCCTTCTTCAGTTCTTCAACATCATCCAGAATAGACTTCAAGCTAGATTTAGCAGACTCTAGCTCCTTTTCAGAAGTACCGACATCAATAGTTCTCAATTGGTCATTGATTTTTTGGATCTTTTCATGGTGATTTTCCAGCTGACCTTGAAGCAACTGCAACTGGCTGTGTAATAAATCGATCTGATTTTGGAACTCGAGCAATCTCTTGTTCGACTCATTTACTACACCGGCTTCATCATCATTAGGTAACTGCTTTAGCTTATGCTTTCTCATAAAGTCTTTGTAAACAACTGCTCGTTTGGATTCAATAAGTTCATGCAATTCCGCTGCAATCACAAAGCTTTTACTGCCTTCCAATTCAGTCAACGCTTTCTGTTCCTTTTCTAGAACTACACGCAAACTATTATTTAATTCATTCTCAATAGACGTGATCTTAGACAAAACAATTGTCAATTCATCTTCAGCTCTCTTTCTCTTCAAATCTTCACTTGTAACAAACTCACTCAGATTCTTCTTTTGACGTTCAAGTTGATTCATTTCTTTTGAAAGTTCTTGAAGTTCATTCTCAAAACGGTCCTTCAGCTTAATATGCTTCTCCAAATCACTAGAGTCCCATTTACTTATAGCTGATACTTCACCTTGTCCATTTGCGAAAGGGTTGATACTGATTATTCCACTCTTGTGAATAACTGTTCCATCTAAAGTTACCGCTTTAACTTTCTGTTGCTTGTTATAACAAATATCTCTTGCAACATTCAAAGTATCACAAACAATAGCATTGCCACAAGCGTACATCACTGCACTTTGATACATCTCATCAAAGTCCAACAAATCAAATGCCATTTTACAACCTGGCAAACTGCGGTACTTTTCTTGAATAGGTTTCACAACTATTGAATTCACTGGAATAAATGTCATTGGAGGAATTCTGTGTTGTTTTAAAAATTCAATGCATTCCATGGCAACCTTGTCATCTCGAACAAGAATGCTATCAAGATGTTTGCCCATAAGTGTCTGAATAGCTAGATCATGTTTCTTCAAACGAGGTCTAACTAACTCAACAAGTCTCCCGAAAACATTCTCACTGCCAAATAGTCTCTTCATAGATTCTTCAGCTTCCAAGAATCTCTTCTTTCTTTCACTGGTTTTCATTTCATGCTTGTAATTATTCAAATTTTCATAGACATTCTTTAAACGCTCTTCGACTTCCTTTTCTGTTTGTCTTGCTTTCTTAAGATTCTTCTCGCAATCTTGCAATTGGCTTCCACTCTCCTGAAGCAATGCCAAAGTCTTCTTTACAAAAGCTTCTAATTCATCCTTTCTCTCTATCAACTCAATCTTTTCTTTGTTCTCCAGGAAAGATATTCTCTGGTTGATTTGCTCAATCTCTCGCTTCTTTGCTGCAACTTCAATCTCCAGCTTCTTTTCATCGAGTTTCAATTCATCTAGCTGAGCTCTTTCTTCTTTAGTCTCGTTGTACAATACTTGCTTCAGTTCATCATACTCTGCCTTGACTTCAGGTGTCATTTCAGCATTTTGAAGTTGCTTTTGTAATTCTTTTTCATACTTTCCTTTAGCAGTTTCGACTTGCTTAGACTCTTTCTGCAATTCTACGATATCTGCTTCCAACTTTGCAATCTTTGTTTCTTGTTTCACTTTTGCATCCTGTAATTCTTTGAGCCTCTTGCTGGAGTATGACACTTGCTCTTCTTGATCAATGACAACTCTTCTTGCTTTTGATAAATCCTCCTCTTTAGCCTTCAACTGCTTCTCTTTCTGCAAGTATTTCTTATGTTCCTTCCCGTCTTCCTTTTTCTTATTTGAAATCTCATCCTCCAATACTTTTTTGTTTTCCTTGTGTTCATTCAATTCTTTGTGTTTCTCTTTCATCTTCTGAACCAAATTCTCACGTTCTTCTTGCAATTTGTACATTTGAAGCAGATTTGTCTTCACCAACAGAGACGCTTTTTCCTTCTCCATGCTTTCATATCTTTCAGCTTCTTCCTTCTGTTCTTTGCATTGCTTGTATTCACTCTGAATGCCGCGCTTCTTGTTGAAATTAAAAGCTGAATTCTCTGCAGCCTTTTCCATCTCTTCCTTCAGTTGATCATATTCCTGTTTATACTCTTCTGAACCGGATATTTCTTCAAACATTTTCGTTAATTTCAAACCTGTTTGCGATGCTACTGCTTCAACGTCACCCTGAAACACCAGAAAGTTACGACTCTTCACAAACAGTCGCATTCCAGCCAGAACTTTTTTGTATTGATCAAACGACACCACGCGACCATCGATGCGGTACTCGCTTGATCCGCTCTTGAGAATACTTCTTTTAAAGAAACGCTCACGATTTTCCTCATCGGAATCTTCAATAACAGCCATAACGTAACACCCGTCGCTATCAACATCATTGACTTCTTCAGAACCTTCTTCAGAACCGGAACGATAAATCAAATCCTTCAACTCTTTGCTTCTTAGAACAGAACTCTGAATACCAAGAACGAAACTTATTGCGTCCATGAGATTGCTCTTGCCTTGCCGGAAATCAGCTTGAAACAACAACAATTAGGGAAATTACCTGCACCATTAGGGCCAATAATACATGTGAATGTTGAAAAGGGACCAATAGCTTGATGGCCCTTGTAAGACTTGAAGTTTTCTAATTCCAGGCGGACTAATTTACCCATTTACGGAACGGTTTCAGTTGTTTACTAGAAGGAAAACAGTTGAAACAGTTTGAGCAGGAATGTAAATCTCTTAGCTTGGCTTAAAAATGATGTTTCAAGAAGTTGCAGGAAGATCAATGAGGACTGAGGAGTATTACGCGCTAATTGAGCAAGCTAGATTGCTATTAGCATTAGAGTCAGCGGGCTTTGACAATTGTTTCAAGTCGATACATGCTATGACGCTATTAGCCCTCTAATCGGATACCCTCATAACCATAAATCCTCAGAAACTTGCGCCGCTGTGCCCTGTGGCCAACGACCACCGCTCCGCTAAAGTTTGTTTCAACATCGACGACGAATGGCTGAACATTCAAACGCAACACTTTCAACGGACTTCAGCCCCTCAAAAGGCCGCAGTTCCTCTCGACAACATTCGCCACAACAACAGCAACAGCGCTCCACTACTCCTACGACGAGGCTCACTCAGATAGAAACAAAAGTTTCAACCCTCCAAAAGAAGAATGAGACCAACAAACTTATAATTTCGGACTATGAAGCAGTTATAAACGCTCTGAGTGATGAGAATCTTCAATTAAAGGAAATGCTTCAGTCTCGGGAAGGGTTTAAATCTACAGAAAGTGTTGACAACTTCAAGCTGAAGCGAGCAGTTTCTACAAAGTCGCTGGAACTTCTCAGTCAGTTAGCAACGTTCTCAAAGAGTTTGCGACAGTCACCGGAATCTCCGTCAAAAGAATCGTTGGTTTTATTTGGGCCTCAGCCGTTTGTGTATGAAGAAGCAGCTCAGTATGAGCAGAATATGGAAGAAGTCTTGGAAGGTGTTGTTGAGGATTTGAAGATTCTGATTGGTGTTTCAGAAGCAACGGAACAAAAGTATGTAAATTTGTTAAATGAAAAGGATTCGGATTTGCTAAGGTTACGCCAAGATGTTGTTAACCTTCGAAGCGAGCTTGAGTCTATCAGATCGAAATCTCTTGGTATGTTCAAGGACAGTGGTCACAGCAAGAAGGTAGAAGAAGAGTTGCAGCGTGCTTTAGATACTAAGGACCTTCAAATTAAGGAATTGCAATCTGAAAATCAAAAGAAGAATTCTGATGTGGAGAAGTTGACAGCGTCTCTTGATGCTTACTCTGTAGAGATCAAACAGTACAAGGAAAACATGGCCAAAGTACAGAAAGAACTGTTAGAAAATGCAAAAGTCTTGAAGAGTATGAAGCATAGTATAGCTGAAAAAGACAACACAATCTCTTCCTTGCAACGTTCTGTCAAGATGTTGGAGGCTGATATTGATGCAAAGCGAATTGCCAACCTTGACGCAAAAAGCATCGATGTTAGTTTCAGTATGCAAAGAGAAGTGTCTTCACTCAAGGATGTTATCAATGAAAAAGAAAGAGAAATAAGAATTTTGACTTTGCAATCTAAAAAGCAGGAAGAATTGTTTAAGAAAGCGGAGAACGTGAACAAGGAACTCATGCAAAAGATTGATGCTCAGCAAGAAGATTTCCATTCAAAAGAAATGCAGTTGAAGCAATCACACAGTGATGAATTGGCTCTTTTGAGAGAGAAAATTGCTACCCATGAAGCTGAATTGAATTCATTGAAGTTCAAGTTGAAACAAGCAGAATTGTCATCTTCAAAGAGCACCACAGAGTTGGAGTTGAATTACACTCGAAAGATTAGAGATCTTGAGCAAATTGTAGAGAGTTTCAAAAAACAAGAAACTGTTTTAGAATTGGAGATTGAGAAGCTTTCTAACGAGATGAAGGAAAGAACTAAAATGTCAATGGATACTGTGAAAGAGTTACAAACGGAATTGGATGCAACGAAAGATGATTTATATTCAAGTCAGCAGAAGCACGAGCTGGCTAAGAAGGACTTGAAGCAATGCGAGGAGAAACTCGAAGCGTCAAAGAGACAGCACTTAGAAATTAACAACAAGTACGAGAACATGAAGAAAGAGATCACCTCTATTTCTACAAAGTACGCTGCAATCGTTGAAAAGTCGAATCAACTCATGGAAAGCCGCTGTTTAGAAAATGTTTCTTCATTGTTGGCATCTTATCAGTCAACCAAAGAAGAATATGATCAGAGAATTGGTGCAGCTGAGTCTTTGAGCTCCAAGGTCGAAGAAAAGTTATCAAATCTCGAAAACAAAGCTACCAAGCTCACAGATACTTTGCACCTCAACAAAGAATCGATCGACTCATTGAACAGGGAACGTCTTGCGCTTTCCTCTCGCGTTGACTTGCTAGCTTCTACTAACGCTTCGTCGCTTGATGAGAAAGATGCAAAGATTATTGAACTTTCAGAAAACTTGGAAGTTTTCAAGTCGAAGATTCAAGAGTCTGCTTCCATTATCTCGAATTTTGTCACTTACTCAAGCAAAGTTAAAGAATGCGCTTCTAGTCTCGCAAATATTGAGAGACCGTCTTCTCCTGCTCGTTTTATGGGCAAGCCAGAGACTGTCAATCTTGAGAATATCAATGAGGGCTTGTTGGTCCTAAAAGAGCTTGTTTCGACACGTGAAATGAATTTTGATGAAGCTAAAATGATGGTTCAAGATGCTAGAACTGAAATGCAATCATTGGTTGAAGTCTACAGGACTAAACTATCTCACATGAAGAACATGATTTCAGCCAAAGTAAAGACTTATACAGGTCATTATCAGTCTGAGCTAAGAACAGTTTACTCGCAGAACACTGCTCTGTCAGAAAGATGCAATAATCTTGAAGCGCAGCTCTTCCAGGAAGAATATTCTGCAGAGGAAGAATCGATCATGTCAAAGAAAGCTATGATGCACAGCCAGGAAATGATTCAATACCTACTGAGTAAGTGTCTTTACATGTCTAACTTTAAAAGATAATCTGCTTAGCGAATTTACAAAGAAAGCGAAGATTTTCTCTGTTAGTATTCTCGGAAAGCTCAAAGCCTTTGAATACACAATTGAAACATTGACTGGACACAAGATGAAGATGATACAATCTCAGGTTCAAAAAATGAGGAAAGAAAGCACGGATCTTGTGGAGGAAAATGTTCTGTTGGCTGAGAAGTATGATGCTGAGAAGGAAAGAGCTAAGACGTTGAAGAATGAGAAAGAAAATCTCATTAGCGAATACGAAGGAAAGCTAAATGAGCTTGAAGAGATTCAATTTGCGTTTATGAACGAGAGATCCGAATTAGAGGCTCGCCTTGAAGATTCATTGAATGTTTTGCAAGAAGAAAGAAACACTGTTGCTAAGCTTACTTCTGAAGTCGATAAGCTGAGTTCTGAGTTAGAAACATCTTTGAAGAAGGAAGAAGAGCTTTTGTTGCTTGTAACTGATCTTGAGAATTCCCAGACAAGTAACAAAACTGAATTAAGCAATGCGATCAAAGAGAAAGAAGAGTTGCAACAAAAATTGTCTATTTCGGAAAAAGAATTGAAAGCCTCAAAGAAAGAATGTGAAGAGCTTCATGACATTACTGAAAGTATCGAAAAGCTGCTAGCAGAAGAAAAGTTGCAATCAGATACGTATCATGCTGAACTTGATTCGACGAAGACATTGTTGGATGAAAGAGAATCCACATTGAAATCATTGAATGAAACCGTATCCGGACTTCGATCTGATCTTCAAACGAAGTTGGCATTGATTCATGAATTGGAGAGCAAATCAGCAGGCTTGAGTGCTGCCCAGGATGATGCTTGTCGCAAGCATTCCGAAAAAGAACAGTTTATCGTTAGTCTTCAAGAGCGAATCTCAGAACTTCAGACAAAAATCACAGCGCTTGAAGAAGAGAATAAGACCAAGTCTTACGAGTTAGCACAATCCGAGGAAATTTTAGAAGGATTGAAGTCCAAAGTATCTGAGCTTGATGAAAAACGGGTGTCTTTGGAGCTGGATGTTGAGGATCTGTCTGCAGCAAAGCAGTTGGCTGTGGAAGAGTTATCCATGAAGATCAAGGCATTGGAAAGTGATCTGGACAACGCTTCAAAGGCTTTGACTGAAACTAAAACAGAGTTAGATACTTCAAACAAGGAGAATATGAATCTTCAGCAACAGGTCAAGGATATAGAAAAAGAAAAGGCGCTGCTAAACAAAGATGTGGAACTTCTGAAAAGGGACTTAAATACGGAAACTGAGGCTCTTGCTTCGGAAATTAAGATATTGAATGAAAATGTTCATGAAAAAGAAGTTCAAATCAAGACCTTGTCTTCTGAACTCCATTCTGTGCGAGTTAATCTGATCGAGAGCAAAGTTTTGATTGAAGAGTACGCTAAGAGCAATCGCAGTTTGGAATCCACTCTTGAGATATATGAACAGAACCTTACTCTCAAAGCCAAAGAAATCGAATCTATGACCAATAACTCTGCGTTCAGCAAGAATGAGTTCAATAATTACTTGAAGCTCACTTATGGAACAATTTGTGACATGCTAACAACTGACTTGAAGACTCTTGAGAGTATTCCATCTGATGCCTCTGACAATTTAAACATGATCCAGCTTCACTCAATGACAAAATTGTTGAAGCAAGCCTTATGTGAGAAGCTAGAATTAAACGGAGGCGAACTTGCCATATTGAAAGTTCAATTGGAAGAGCAAAAGAAGTCCACGGAGGAAAAGATTCAAAAGATTGAGATTCTGAATGAAGAACTTCAAAAGTACCAAGGCGAGTACAGCTCTGTCAGAGACCAGGCTGAGAAGGGATACTCTGAAATGAAACAACTTCTTGAAAACAACGAAGCTTTGATTTCTGATTTGGAGACCGTGAATGAAGATTTAAGGTCAAGCTTGTCAAAGGCTCAGCAATCTATTCTGGAAAAGAACCAAGAGTTGACCTCTTTGAGACTTACTAATGAAAAGCTGCTCATTCAATTGGAAGAAGTCGAGTCGGGACAGGAAGTTCTCAGAAAAAGAATCGAAAAACTTGAGAATGAACAGTTTGAAGATTTGCAGCAAAGAGCATCCAAAGTAGTTTCAACCAGAGATGCTGCATTGCAAACCAGACCTGATGTTAAGGAGAAACAATGTCAAACTTTCATCAATTCCGTCAAATCTTACTCGAACGCCACAACTCAAGTAACTAGCTCAACAGATTCAGCTGCTCAGGAAGAAGTTGTGAAATTGAAGAAGCAACTAAAGAAATACGAACTTAGTCGTCAGTTCTACAAGAAAAAACTCCATGATGTTGATCAAGAATTAATGAGTAACCAAGATGTGATAATGAGACTAGAAGAGAAGATTGCAACTCTATCTCAAGCTCAGTCAATGCGACAGAGTCAGGAAAATATTCACTCCAGACTTAATGACAATGACAAGAATCTTGTTGATGATCATACTGCTTACGGGATTCTGGCGAACAGCCATGAGTTAAAGAAGAATGGTAAAGTTGTAAGCGAAGCACAGATGAAGAAGATAATTCAGCATTATGAAAACCGACTGGGAAAATTGTATAAGCTTGTCAAAAAGGGTGATGAAGCCGTAGGCACTACTGAGAAACTATTCTTTGGCACACGCGCAACCGAGAATGTTCTTTAGCTGTTGTGTAATATATTCGTTTTTGTTCAAGATGTTTGCTGTTTGGCCTCGAGCAGTTCGACGAAGCATTACGACCAACGCTGCCGCCACATCAAAACCACCCAAACTCAATGATTATGTTAAAATAGTGGAAGGTTAGCCGCTGTAACGGACCATCACCTAACTCTTACGATAGTTGGACCAAGAGATGGTCTTCAGAATGAGAAGAAGGCATTATCAGTTGAGACAAAACTAGAACTGATTAGGAAATTATCAAATTCCGGTCTCTCTTGTGTGGAAGCCACTGCGTTCGTTTCACCCAAATGGGTTCCTCAGGTACGATTTGTTCTTGGAAGTTCTAAACTGAGAGGCTTAGATGGCAAACGCTGCTGAGATAATGACTGAAATATCCTCGAATCCATCTATGTATCCTTCTTCAGTCAGCTATCCTGTGCTAGCCCCAAACATAAAAGGATTTGAAGCTGCCTTAAAGTCTGGCGCAAAAGAAATCGCAGTATTTGGAGCTGCTTCAGAGACGTTCTCACAAAAGAATATTAACTGCAGCATCGAAGAATCATTGAAACGATTTATTCCAGTTTGTGAGGCTGCCAAGAAGGAAGGCATTTTAGTTCGTGGTTACGTTTCGTGTGTTGTTGGTTGTCCTTTTGAAGGCGCTATCGACCCAAGCGTTGTTTCATATGTTGCAAAGGAATTATTTGATATGGGATGCTACGAAATATCTTTGGGAGACACAATTGGCGTGGGTACACCGTATTCTATTGCAAAGATGGTTGAGAAAGTGGCAAGGGATGTTTCTACGTCTCAGCTGGCGATTCATGCGCACGATACTTATGGTCAAGCTCTAGTGAATATTTATCAGTGTCTTCAAATGGGTATACAAACAGTCGATTCTTCTATTGGAGGCTTAGGAGGATGTCCGTATGCTAAAGGTGCAACTGGAAACGTTGCCACAGAAGATGTAATTTATATGCTAAAAGGGCTTGGTTACGATTATGGTAAAGTAGACTTGAACGAGTTGGCTAAAATAGGCGAGTGGATAAGCATGGAATTAGGCAGGCCAAATGCAAGTCGAGCTGGTTCAGCAATACTTAAAAAGCTGAAACAATAGACTCCATTCATGGATTCAGAATATTTGGTCCTGCAGCAAGGTTGCCCATCAGAAAGCTAAACTGCGCAGAAATTGGTGATCTTGTGGCAAAAAATACATTTGCGCTCTTAAAGCGCTGCACGGAGTTTATGTATGACGATGTATTTCATGTACGGCAGGATCATCGCGATCACATGCCTTTCTTTAACCGAAAAGATCATGACTCAGTGCTTAAAATTATTTTATTTCTATTTGAGATTAAGTCTCATGAAAAATGGGTAATATCCATTCTACTATGCTCAAACTTTAGATTCGAACTCTGACTTGGTTCCAAATATGCTCATGGTGAAGTATTGTGACCGGGAGGCATTCGTGTCCGTAACAGGCAACGAATTTGTTGGCCAATTTATTAAGAAGGCTTGTAATGAATTAGAGCCAGCTCCAAAGCCTGTGAACATCAACCTCCACGTTTCAGAAGATTCTGGTCCGCTTGTTACTGGCATGACTATGTCTGAAGTTGTTCAAGAACACAATATTACAGAGAGAAGCGTCTTGATAATGAATTTTGTTTCTTTAGATGGTAAATTCTTGTTTAATCTTTAAGATGTGTGCTAATGCTATAGCACCATCTCGTGCAATTTCTGGTTCGATGAGTTTCAGCAACACAGGACGAGCTGGTAGAGCTTATGAATTCTACCGCGAAAAGGCCAAGCTAATACTCGAAGACATCTCTACAAAAAGAATGAATTAATTAATTGATGAAGTTTACCCAGAAAAAGAATTGCCGTTCATCTTTGTGGAAGGATCGTCCGGTACCGGGAAAACACAAATGGGCATGACTTTGCTGGAACAGAGCCTAGCAGGAAAGTCTAGAAGAAAGGTTTACTACTTGCTTTCGAAGGAATTGGCTGAACGATCGCAAAGTATTTACCGCTTCTTTGCATTGCCTTCCTATTTGTTTGTTACTTGCTGCGAAGAAGATTTGAGAGGCAAAGTTCCTGAGATGAGAAGGGTTCTATTGGAGGAGAAGTTGTATGTGTTTGGGTTCATTGATAAGCTCCTGTTTGGCAATTTGTATGGTAGCAAAGAAAGGGTGGGAATACACCAAATGAGTGGGATTCAATTGAAAGAGAAAATCCAGAGAACTTGGAAAGTAGATGAAAGACCTGTCGTCATTTTAGACGAGTTTATTCCTTTGGAGAGCAGCAATGATAAATCGTCGTCTAACGAGAAAAAACTGACCTTTATTCGAAATGGGTTTCTTTCGGTTGGAATTCTTACGATTATCATGGGAACGGACGCTAGGGTTGCAAATTTGATAAAGAAGACTGACATGAGTCGTGATGGCGGTGTTTACAATTGGTGCCATATTTTCAGTGGTTTACCAAACGTTCTAGACAAATTTGAGCACAAGAATGTTTCAGAATTTTCGCACCAAGTCTTAGTTCATTCAAGACCTTTATTTGCAATTGACACATTTAACTTATTTTGCAGTAGTGATCCTATAGAGAATGATCTCTCTGCTTGGGACGAAATTTCGAGAGAATTGTTTCCTAATTTCATTGCCTACAAGAAGGTAACAAGGTTTGAAGCAGGCCAAATGGGCCAAGTTGCATTATCGCTTAATGTATTTCATGTCGGAAATGCCGACGGAAAGTCAACTGTGTTCATTCATCATCACTATGGCCGATTGCAAGTTGATGATAAGCCGTTAATCTTACAAAATAATGGACAACTGGAAGGCGAGGCTAATGAGTGGCGCCCTGTTAAAGTTTTTCCGGCACCTTCAGAAGATCTCTTGCTGCATTTAGTGATGTTGGGCGGAAAAGGTTACAGAAGTATCTACAAGAATGAGACCCCTTGCCCCTTTCGATTTAGATGCAATGATTTTTTTAATAATATCGACGGGGCTATGTATCTACAAAAGATCGATTTGAGGAATGGTATACAGTTAACTGAAGATGGCATGCAGATGGAGGCTTGGCTAGCCTCTGCTATTTGTTTAGCTTCTAGACAAAATGGGTTGGGAGGTATTCCGCTGGTTGACTTTTTCAAGAACTTGATGTATGAGCTATACGATCACATCCTTGATTTCAGCAATTTCAAATTGACTGGGCTTAATTGGGTTGATGGGTTTCAAGACATTATCATCCCTTTCTTTTCAGCTCCAAATACAGAATGGCCAGACTTCCTTTTGAATAGCGCAAACACTTTGATTAATATGAAGAATTTGCAGCGTTGTAGAAATTCAGAAAAAATGGATGTAAGTGGAGAACTTGGTGGCACAGGAGAGAATGTTGAACGTCTCAGAGGCGAAGCTAAAGATCGCAAAAACGGTCTTGCTGTTTCAACCACCCTCGAAATATTTCAAAGAATCGAAAAGAAGGACAGAATAACAATCATTCTTACTAATAGGGCACAGAATAGTGATTTCGAGACTGCAGACTTTGAAGCGTTAATGAACGGAAGGTCTTTACAGGACTGTCGCTTCTTGAAATTGTCGACTGTGAATATTACTGCCTCATTTGACAGAATTCATGATGATTATTTCAGTGATAGCAGCATGGAAAGTCATAAGCGTTTGATCGTATTTGTCGAGACTGAGATTGAAACGAAGCCAGAAGAAGAAGGATACTCTTTGAGAAGTACTGCCGTAAAGCTTAAGTAATAAACTAATTTGCTGGACCTTTTCGACGTAGCTCACAATGCTTTACATACAGACGTGCAGTAGCCTGAAACAACAGGCTGGAATTTTCTTTGCGTCATGTTCAGATTGCGATTGGGAATTTTTGGTGCAGCTTCCGCTTGTGGTGCGCTATTGATATCAAAGAGCTTACTTTGCGATGATTCCGGTGTGGAGCGTAAAAGCAAAGAGCGTTTAAAGTCATTATTGGATAAGAAAGGGCTTGTTCTATGGGGAAGTAATGCTGAATCTGTTGTGGATCCAGAGAACCCTGGAGTATCATCACGGAAGACACCGCGTAGATTATCTGCATTTGATGATATTTCTTTTAAATGTGTTCAGCTGCACAGAAATTACGCCGCTGCTGTGGATTCTAAAGGTGATTTATTTGTTTGGGGAAGTGCATTCTTTGGCAAAGGACAGAAACACGTTCCCGTTCGTATTGCTTCAGGACTGAATATCGAAAAGGTCGCATTAAGCGATAGATTCCTAACAGTTTTAAAATCATCAGGCGAAGTTTTAAGTTTCGAAGTCAAAGAGGGTGCCAGTGCAGACAACATCACAAAAGTAGCCTTAAAGGTTCCACAACAGAACTATTTTGATAATGAGAAGGCTACTGATATCGTAGCTGGAAAAGATCATGTTTTAATTTTGAGTTCCAAAGGTTTAGTTTATTCTGCAGGTTCAAACAGCAAAGGCCAATTGGGTTCAGGAGAAGAAGTGAAGCAGAAAGATTCTACCTCACAAAGGGCGCCTGTTGCAGATTTGAAGCTGAAACGCGTTTCAGGAATCGCAGGAAAAGTTGTTGCAATTGCATCTGGGGATAATCATTGTCTTGCCAGAACTGCAGATGGAAGAGTTTATGGTTGGGGTTCCAACGAGAGTGGTGAATTGGGTGAAGGTGTA
Organism: Amoeboaphelidium occidentale; assembly: GCA_023515795.1. Lineage (NCBI taxonomy): Eukaryota > Fungi > Aphelidiomycota > Aphelidea > Amoeboaphelidium > Amoeboaphelidium occidentale. The sequence continues at coordinate 39,067 of JALGPX010000045.1, read as the reverse complement.
TATTCAAATGATGTTCCTTTGTTTTTTAACGCGCCAATTGAATTGCGTAAAATTTGGTCTGTTCCAAAGAGCGTAGAAGTTTCATCTGTTGGTGCTGATGGAAAGATAACAGGAATCTATGCAGCAGGAAAGAATAGTTATTTTGTAAAGGAAGACGCTTCAACCATCGAAGTTTTGGCGGCTGGTTACGGATTAAACGGACAAACTGGAAATGGCTCTCCTATTCATCTTGCTTCAGAGCCAGTAAGAATCAGAAAGCTTTCTGGTTTGTCACAGTATAATGAAGAATCTAAAAGTATGAAGCCAATTGAAGTTAAAGAAATTGTGGCATCGGGAACACATGCGTTCGCTGTAATTGGATCTGGATCTGAAGGATTTGGAAATGATGTGTTAGCATGGGGAAGTAATTCCAACGGGGAATGTTTTGTAGATGTCCCTTCACTAAACATTCAGTCGCCTGTACTTGTTAAGCCAGTGTTTGAGAGTGATAATGATAGCATTGATAGATTCCAGTTGGTCAAGACATCGCGACAAGATGGGAAAGGTAACTGGGGATGGTTGAGCGCATTATTTGGTAACAATAGCAGTAGCAAGGCTTTATTAAGTACTGATATATCATGTGGCCCTCATACGACGGCTGTTTTTGCAAAATCTTCGTAATTCTTGAAGACGATCATGATCAAAACCAATAGAATCCTTAATCCTTTGAGGATACTCACGAGGCGCACAATTTTTATATCAAAAAATACCAAAGCGGAGAAGGATGGAAAATCTGATATGAATAAGAAGGTTATATCGACTGCAGGGGATAAGCGACTATCATCGGACGTGATACTTCGACCTCCACCGTCGATGCGCAATAATCCATTAATAAGAATGGACCCTCCACAGAACGCACCCACAAATGCACCGCCAAAATGGATGTTGAAGTATTTTCCGCATTACTTTGAGCGCGAGAAGTTGTCTGATTTAGGCCCAGAGGAACACAATCAGCCTTATGGAGCGACGGGCGTCTATGGAATTATCGCAACAGGACTTCTCACTTTTGGTTTAATCGCAGCTCATTTGTACGAAAGGCTTTTTACGGACTCTTTGGAATCTGCACGGTACGCTGTGCATGAGCAAAGGGTCAGAGAGGAATTGAAGAAGTTGCTAAAGGAAGCAGAATAGAAAAGTATAATCAGATTTATTATGTAAAGCATCAGTTAGTGTTTCAGTGCTCCATTTCATCTTGTCTTCTCTTTTTTAACCATGCTGGGACCTCTTGAGTAACAGTTGGAGGTTCCATGATGTTCCCATCAGCATCCAAGACAGGTTTTTTAGTGCCATTTTGGTAGCCACCGTAGACTGCTCTTCTGACTCTCATGGCAGTGTTAATTAAGCTGTTGTGTAGGCCATCGGAAACACCCAGGCGATTTGGTGTAGGTGCAGCTGATGAAACAGAGGTTTCTTCTGAACGCAATTTTTTGGACATTTGACCAATAAAGTTGAAACAACCTCTCAGCTGCGATTATTAGCACAACGCCTTTATTCTTAAAGATATTTCCTGACTTGAAATCCTTAGCCGGTGCACTTGAACAGGGAGACCAATCTTGATACCCTCAACAAAGATAATTTACAAATTCCGTCACAGGCATCAATCTACAGAACAAATTTACTGGTTTCGGTACATTTGAAGCGTAATCTTCTTTAATGCATTCTGTTCTTTCATTTTTTCTTCTTTCTTTGATGCTGCTGATAAGGCTATAACTGAGTCTGATGGAACAGCCAATGATTTAACCGATTGACCTCTTGTCATCAATTTAAATGTGACAACTTGTCCATCACTCTTTTCCACTTCGTTTTGTGCTTTAGACTTTGAGCTTTCTGTTTCCTTGAAACTCATAGGGATCGCGACATCTAAAACAGCTCGTTTCTCATTTCTTCGACTTGCGATGCTCTCCGACAAAATATCTTGAAGCTCCTTACTAAACGCCATTTGTTCTTCCGGAGTGGCTTCTTCGAATTTTTCTTTAACAACTACGACTTCTTCTTCAATTTCAGCTTCCTGTTCTTCTAACAACTCTTCATCGTCGTCTTCGTCGAGATCATCACCATCGACACTGCCATTCTGTTCGTCATGATTCTCTTCATCATCCTCACTCTCCTCATTAACAGACTCGTGATCTTCCTCCTCCGCGTGATTATCTTGTACTTCGGGCTCATTAATTTGCTCGTTCTTCTTCAAATTTATGAGCATTTGTTCTGCTTCTGCGAAATCACGAACTCTTTTGAAACCAGGCTTTAGTCTTTCTAGGGTATCATCTATAGCAAAGCCAATCTCAAGAGGCATAGAGTCAGCATCTTTGCAAAGAATATAATATTGGAAGTAAACCAAAAACCTGTCCAGTTTTACTGAATGGCTTCCCTTATTCAAGAATGCGCCACAAGTATCCAACAATTCTGTGATCAATTTGATTCTAAAGTAATCGGTAGGAGGATCAAACTTTGATACAGGAGTTTCGTTAGGATGCGGCATACTATTTTGATGACCAAATGAAATGAAGGAATCAAGAGCTTCAAAAATAATGTTCGATGAAACACAACCAAAGTTGAATAGCTCTCCAAGATAACGTACAATTAAGATTCTTCTCTGCTGAAATCTAAAATGAGTCATATCTTCTAGCCCTACGCGGACAAGTTCCAAGACGTTATCAACGAGTTTAACACCAAAATCAGGATGAAAGTATGTTAATCCTGTTGCTATCTCTGCCATTAGAATAACATCCGAAAATTTGACCTTCCACACTTTCGTAAAGATCTCCAAAACAACATCTGGAATCATAACTTCTGCCATAGCTGGTTTGTATTCCTCAATTTCTTCGGGGTTTGACTTTTTGCGTTCCTGAAAAGCCTTTTCATCCCACAATTCCTGTGTTAATGCATTTTTCCACGGCAATGCTCTCAAAAGCTGGAGCACATTAACCACATTTCTAGGATTCAAGTCTTTGTAAATCAGTTTTCTGACAAAAATTTCCATCGGTGTTCTTGGTTTTTCTTCCTTTTTGTCCTCTTTGATGTCAGGAGGATCAGCAGCAAGAAATGCATTCTCTACCATTAATTG
>JALGPX010000045.1:4068-35944 GCA_023515795.1 Amoeboaphelidium occidentale | reverse complement strand
CACATTTCTAGGATTCAAGTCTTTGTAAATCAGTTTTCTGACAAAAATTTCCATCGGTGTTCTTGGTTTTTCTTCCCTTTTGTCCTCTTTGATGTCAGGAGGATCAGCAGCAAGAAATGCATTCTCTACCATTAATTGAACATGAGGTTCCAAGTAAGCAGCATTGCATTTTCTTTTCATAATTTCCATAAATGGCGCCCATTTACGTCCAACATCTGGAGTTTTCAACATGTAACGTCCACAATTCTCCAACAAATTACAAGCTACCATAACATGATGTGATGTAAACTTGCTGCCGGAAGTTTCCGGTTTAATCAATCGATTGAAACAATAGAACATAACGTGAGTTGGACATACTTTGAATTTGGTTAGTTCCCCAAGAAACTTGATATTTTTAATTCTGTGCTCCAACTCCATAGGATGCTGCTTTCCATATCTTCTCTTAAATTCAGAAACTAATGCAGCTACCACTGTATTTCCAACTTCAGGCATATAAGGATGAATAAGAGCAATGAATCTGGCGTAATAAGGAAGTAAATCATGACGATATCTAGGAACTTGGGTTAAAGTTGTTATCAAGCTAGCTCTAGCCTTCTCTTTACAATGTTGCTGAGCATTGCAGAAGTCAAGTACGGCTTTATCAATAAGAGATTTGTTGACAAGATTTGGAAGTGTTAACAAAATATTTTCCACAGAAGTCGATCCTGCAGCAACAGCATTCTTTGATCTTTCAGTAGAGGCTCCACTCTGTTCAATCTCATCATTCTTTAAAGCCTGTTTCTCGATGTCTTCTAGTACCTCATCGTCAATGTTATCGTAAAACTCATCTTCAAAATAGTCATCATCATCATGTGCTTGCTTCTCTCTCTTCTTTTTCTTTTTCTTCTTTTCTGATAGAACAAGAATAACTTTTGGAACCAAGTTTCCAATGTCAATGATATCAGTGTAAAACTCTTTTGTTTCCTGATCTCCAAATGGAGATTGAGAAAAGTCTGAGTCCTGATTTTGAAGGTTACCAATAATTGTCGCTGAAGCCTTTTCTTCTTCTAAATCAACATCAGAAGGCAAATCTGGCATAGTGTAACCGAGACTAGAAGATAATCCTTGAGCTATTGTAGTCAACTTATCAACTGTCGCCTTACAATCTTCAAAACGAGTCTTTTGTGCTTCGGTCAATTCGCCGCGAGTTATGACATAATCTTCGTTATAGCGCTTCATCTTGTTAAACTTCTTCATTTCATCGATCAGCATCTCGCATGTAGATTTATGATATTCTTCGAATAGCGTTTGTAACAAATTAAGAACCTTCTCTGATAAAACCGTCGTTGAAGTTATAAAAGACGTGCCAAAGTGTTTCGCAAAATGTAAAGCCAAGTAAGAATTATTCTTGTCCTTGTCATTCTTCAAATACAGAAACAGGATATAACATAAGAAACCACCTTCTAACGATAACACATCCTTCAAAGTCAAATCACCAACAAACTTCACACTCATGGAAGGCATTGAGCACGGAAACACGGAAGATTTCCCTACAAACAAGGAAGGCTCACACAAACCCCATAAAGTCATTTCGCCCAAAACTCTTAGTACAGTCTTTTGTAACAACTGTTTGCTTTGTTCCTGTTTATCAAGCGTCCTCTCAGAAGCCGTTGCGCTCGATTGTGACTTGCTGGGCGTGTAGGGTAAAAGATTCTTTAGAAGAGCATTAAGGAACGGTGATATAAATTCCTGACTCCTGCAATGCACAAGCGAGCATATCTTCATGAACCCAACGAGATCACCACTCGATTTAATCTTTCCAGCAGCATCAGACAATGACACGGTTATTTCCTGTACAAACTTTTGGAATTTAAGCTTTGACAAATCTTCGTATAATTTCGAACTGTTATCCTCTGTCACGCTTTTGAGCTTACTGACCATTGCTGAGTTCTTCTTCAGAGATCCATCAAACTTTTCTTCTCCCGGAACCTTCTCTGGGCCTAATTGCTCGAGGTATCTTTCCGTTGCTTTTAAGTTCTGCGGTCTAAATTCCTCAGCCATACGATTTTCTATTTTTGTGTCTGTCGCTACTTGCAAGTTACGATGCAGACGTCGAAGATGATGTTGATGTGCAAAAAAGCTTTGAGTAGAATGTTCAGTTCCAGACCTCCTCAGAAGCATGTTTCAATTACAGGTACGAACTTACTTGATTTGATATCTGAATGTTATTCAAGATCGTAAGAAGGTTAGCGTTCTCACACTAAAGAACATGTATCGGAACGACGTCAAGATCGCAATGGTAACAGCGCATGATTATCCTTCTGCCGTGCTGTGTGAAAAAGCAAATGTTGATATTGTACTCGTTGGTGATAGTCTCGGTATGGTTGCATTAGGCTATGATTCTACGGTGCCTGTGACTATGGATGTATGATTATCAAAGCATACTTAGGACAATTAACGCTTCAAGGAAATGATACATCATTGTAAAGCTGTGGCAAGAGGTTCTAAGACACCGTTTATTGTCGGAGATATGCCATTTGGAAGTTATCAAGTGTCAAAGGAGAAGGCTATAGAAAATGCCATCAGATTTGTTCAAGAAGGAAAAGTAGAGGTATCTCAACATTTCTGCTACGAAATAATCTTCGAAGGCTGTTAAATTGGAAGGCGGTGCGAAGATGGCAGATAAAATAAGAGGAATAGTTGACGCTGGAATTCTGGTTATGGGACATATCGGATTGACTCCACAAAGTCAGGTCATGTTGGGAGGTTTTCGCGTACAAGGAAAGACGGCTGATAATGTAACTTACGCCTAGTCTATGGATTAATTGAATTGATTCTTATTAGGCATTGAAACTTGTCGAAGAAGCCAAAATACTTCAGGACGCTGGTTGTTTCAGCATTGTACTTGAAGCCATGCCAGAACCAGTCGCGACTTACATAACGGAACAGTTAGATATTCCAACTATTGGAATAGGAGCTGGTCCAAATTGTTCAGGTCAAGTTCTGGTACAGCAAGACATGCTGGGAATGTTTGATAAGTTCGTGCCAAAGTTCTGTAAGTTGTATGCAAATCTGAATGATCAAGTTACAAGTGCAATTTCAGAGTACGTGAAGGAAGTCAAATCTGTCTCATTTCCACAAAAGCAACACACATATGAGATGGATGAGAAGGAACTAAACCTGTTCCATGAGAAGATCAAAGATAAGCAATAAATTTTAAAGGTGATATCACGCAGTTCAAGCGAAATTATGGCAACAGATGTGCTTTATTACCACCATGGATTATATTGCTTCGTAGCCCAGCTCTCCTGCGTTTCCGGGAGACACGCCGAAACGCCTTCAATCGACATGATATGTTCAACGTGAATTATGCAACACATGTTTTCACCGAAACAATGAACTGCGAGGAGGTGATTGTCGAAGATGCTGTTCGTTCTTTGCTTTCCATGAAGTACGGTGAAAAGTACCGCAGTTCTTTGACAGTTTCAAGATTGTCCGACTTGGCCATGAAGTTTGCGGAAGCTAAGCGCCACTGTAGTGAAAACCCAGCGAATATTTCGACATTGGACTTGGCCCGTGAATTATTAGGCCAACTGATGGGCTTTTGTCGCGAGTCTGCATTGGAGTTTCAGGAGGAGCTAATCAAGAAGATTGAGAAGGTACACGGTCTTTGGGAAGTTGGTAGTTTGGAGGAGCTGAATGCCTTGAATTACAACAATGACAAGTGCAAGTATATCAAACAGCAACTTGAACCCACAGCAGGACAAGATCGCGAAAGTGATCAGTACCTAAAAGCTGTTTCAGAAATGTTAAAATATGCTGAAACCCCATTGGACGATGTCAAAGCGCAATATGCCTGTCTTGATAGCCACAGAGGGTTAGGAATGATGATTCTGGCATGGAAGTCAGGTGGGATTGATTCTTTAATTCCTTGTGTAGAAGTTGGCGGCGAAGGCAGCATGGATTTCTTTAATGACGACACTGTTTGTCTTTCAATTGCGGGGGTCAAGAAGTCTGGTGGAGGAGTTAGTTCGTGTGTTAATTGCATTCATTTTATTGCTGTTGCGTTGAACATTTGCTTCAAGAAACTTTCTGTAGTCTTGGCAGATGCAATTATTGTTACAGATGCCCAGCGTGGTAGATAATTTGAGTTAAAAACGAACGAAATTGATATTGGCAAGGAGCGTAAAATTCAGGTTACAGTTAGGGCCAGATTGTCGGATATAAAGAATATGTAAACGAACTACAAATTGATTGTTACTGCACCATAATGAAAGAGGAATATATGCGTTTAATTGATCTTTTGGTTCTTAGCCTACCTTTCTCTCTACCTTTTGCCCGCCGTGTATTATTCTTTAGATTTTGGAGATCTTGGAAATCATGGAAGAACCAATGATTGAGCGTTGAGATAAGGGCAAGAGTCATCATGCTTTGTCTTTTTGTTTCAACTCTATAAGCCGCCTGTAAGAAAATGGATATTACGGAAAGTAAAGATCAAGCAGCTGATAATGACAGAATTGTGTGCGAGAACAGAGAATCCACGTCTGTAAACATAAATTCTGATCAACCGGAGGTTTCAACGTCGCAAGAACCACCAACAAGAAGTACCCATGCGACAGATAAAAGAGGAACACTTCAGATGGCTTGGCATACACTCACAACTTCACGCTCTGTACAGTTTCTACTGATCATGATATTGATCTCTGTTGTTGTTGGTGTACTAGCGATTGTGTGCCAGAACCAGTTGATTCCATGGATATATTCATTTGCTGATTTTGTTAGGAGAAACCAAAACCTGACGGTATATCTCTATGGTATTCTGATATCATGCACATGCTTCCCTCCTATCATCGGATACTCTTTCTTACTTGTTCTCAGCGGATACATTTTTGGAGTCATTTTGGGATTTTTCGTTAACTACGTTTTTGCTCTTATTGGCTCATGTCTTTGTTTCTACTTGGCACGAAAAGTTGGTACAAATGTATCGTCGTCAGAGAGTGGTGTGAATTCAAACAAAGATATCACTACATGCACTGAACAGACAAGACCATCTGATGCCTTTGACTCTAGCAGCGAAGCAGGATCAGTTGATACAAGAGATCCCGAAAATCAAGTCGAAAATTATAGAGAAGACGAGTTGAAGAAAATGTCACGTGTGCTTACAGCGCATTTCAAGGCACATCCTGCTCGTTTATCAAGACTTCTATTCCTTATCAAACTTGCACCTTATCCTAATAATATCATGAATGTTCTTCTGGCTCAAATTCCAGCAATTCCTTCTTGGGAATTCTACAAAACGACAGCAATTGCATTACCAAAGGTTTTTATTCATGCATGGTTGGGATCAACTCTTAATCAGCTCTCGGACATATTTATCGTGAATAATCTGACTGAAGCAGCCAAAGATCAAGTTGCGGGTCGCAGTAAAATGTCGCCTGTGCAAATTGTTCAATTATGCATCATTGGTGTGGCTGTATTTTTAGCTCTGGCAGGTTCTTGGTATTTTTACAGGGTGATGAAGAAAGCTGTTAAAGAGCTGGAAGTGAAGGAAGGAATTCAGTTGCAAGATGTTGAACGTGTTGAAGGCGTCACAGTTTCTGCTGCGACCAATGCGATATAAATAGATAGCATCGCTTCTGTTTCAAAAGTGTTTATGGCTTTACAAGAAGTTCCAAAAAAGCTTGCAGACTGTTTCTGGGGGAATGATGATGAAGGGTTCCAAGTGCTGATGGAACGAATGAAGGTTGCTAAGCATTCTATGGCTGAATTGCAAGTTGTTCTACAGCAAAGGTTCTTTACTTTTGGTGATGGTATTAACATTCAAGAGCTGATCTTGAGGAGGAATATGCAAAGAAGTTACTTAAATTGACAAAGAGTCAGGGTCTTGCTAGTGGTGAAGACGGTACTCTCAAAGATGCTCTTGAAGCATTCAGATTGCAATTGGAGACTCATGCCAAGTCTAGAATAATCTTTGCAGAAGATATCAGAAGCAAGATCGATAAACCTATGAATGCCTTTAATAACCAGCAGCGTGATTCCAGAAAGATCGTAAGTTTTGTCACAAGATCATTCTCATGATGTATAGCATCAAAATGCTGTAGAAAAGTCCCAAAAGGCAAAACAGAATCAGATTCAAAATGTTATTAAAGCTGAAGAAAAGTATAACAGTAAATGCGCAGAATTGGATATGTTGAGTAATACGAGAAATTCTCAAAAGAATCCAAAAGAACTTGAGAAGTTGGACAAGAAGATTCAATCAACACAACAAGCGTCCAAACAAGCGGATGCTGAGTATCAGTCAGCCGTTGAGAAATTACGTGAAGTTCACACTGCATGGATGAAGGATATGTACGCGGCTTGCGAAGAATTTCAAAAATTAGAAGAGAGTAGAATTGATTACGTTCGCAATGCTCTGTGGACATATGCTAATGCCAATAGCACTCTTTGCATTTCTGAAGATGAAACTAATGAGACTTTGAGAAAAGTTTTGGAGAAGTGTGACGTCGAATCTGATATACAATTGTTCATTAAGAAAAAGGGAACTGGCGATATGATTCCTGCGCCTCTTGAGTACAGAAATTTCTACACTCAAGATTTAAATGATAAAAGAACCTCGAAGGACAAAGACCATGCACCTAAGAGTCCTACGAGGACTTTGGATCCTTCCTCTTTAAGGGAGCCAAACTTTTCAGCAGCATCAAAGCAGAACACAATTCGTGGTAGACATGCTACAGCTGACAATGTTCCTCAGAGAAAACCGGCTGATTCTATTCCAAGGGCTGCTTCTAATGCTGACAGTTTTCAAAGGGCATCCGTTTTACCTTCAAACAAAGGAAACAATCCTTTCTTTGAGCCTCCTGCTGCCGCTGCTGCTGCAAACTCTTCGACTCAGAATTCTTCGTTTCAGTCACAGACTCTCTTTGCTAACTTTGAATCTCAGCATGTGAACAACAATCCTTTTACTGACGACTGGCCGACTACTGGAACAACAAATAGCGCAGCTGGAAATAATTTTTCTACTTTACAGCCGAGCCCAGCTCCTGCAACTACTCAAAGTGTTTATCCGGTGTTACAACCGAGCCCTGTTGCTGCTACTAATAATCCATTCTTTGATGATGCTCCTAAAGCAGCGCCTGCACCAGCAACAACTGGTGCCGCGACTAGCAACAATCCTTTTTTCGACTAAAATAGATCCAAAGGTCCTAGATTTATTGTGCAGATTTTTTGATAGCTTGTTTTAAGTCTTCAATTAAGTCATCTGCATCTTCAATACCAACACAAAGTCTGATCAAGTCTTCCGGCAACTTGCGTTCCTTTCTTACTTTCTCGGGAATTGAAGCATGAGACATTCTGCATGGCATAGATATGAGAGAGTTTACACAGCCAAAACTAACAGATATACTCCATAAACGAGTGGCTTCGACGATAATCTCGCTTCGAGTTATGGATCCAGTCTCAAAACTTAAAACAGCACCTGGACCATCTGCCTGTTTGCGATGAACATCATAACCAGGATGACTTTCAATTCCAGGATAATTAACTTTAAACCCTCTTTCTACCAAGAACTTTGCAATTTTCATGGCGTTCTGTTGTTGTCGGTCTATCCGCACAGCCAAAGTCTTAATACCTCTAGTCAGGAGAAAGCAATCGAAAGGAGCCAGACCACAACCAGTTGCGTTGATACAAAAGTAAATACGTTCCCCAATAATTCCGTCTTTAACTCCAATAACACCTGCCATTAAATCATGATGACCGGATAAATACTTTGTCCCAGAATGGTATACAATATCAGCACCAAGTTCCAGCGGACGTTGCAGATACGGAGACATCATTGTGTTATCAACAACAATTAAACAATCCGAATACTTCTGTTTTACACCGTCGCAAATTCCCTTCAAATCGACAATCTGAATTAACGGATTAGTCGGAGTTTCCAGCAGAACCATGCGAGTCCGTTCATTAACTGCATCGACAACATTTGAAACGATCGTCGTGTCCACGTGAACAATTTTAACGTTATTCTGAGTTGATATAAAAGTCAATAATCGCTGCGTGCCACCGTAAATATCCAAACCAGCAACAACTTCATCACCAGACTTTAAAAGTCTCAGGATAATATCCAACGCAGACATTCCAGATGATACCGCAAAAGCAGAAGACGCTCTCATCAATTTAGCCAAGTGATGTTCAACATGCGATCTTGTCGGATTTCCAGATCGAGAATAATCGTACTCCTGTGAACCATTGGCAGACTGTTGGAAGAATGTGGCTGTTTGGTATATCGGCATGGATGATGCATTGTAGTGTCGATTAGTCTGATGTTGATTCTCTTGCTGCGATTGCGATTGCTGTTGCGCAGAGTCCAAATGAACAATTTCCGTAGCTAAACGATATCCTCTTCTCTTAGCAGGAGATTCCTTTTGTGAAGGCGAAGTGGTTGGCGCGGGCTGTTCTTCGTCCGTCGTTGCTGCCGTTGTTGAAATTTCTGTTGTAGTTTTCGTAAAGCTCGTCATGAGTTAAAAAAGAGGTTTCACGCTTTAGTTTCGATGTTTTCTTTATTGAGCTCAATTAAAGCGTTTAAGAACGCAGAGTTCAGTGACCAGGAACTTCTTCTTGTGCTCCTGTTCCAGCTGCTTCAGAGATGAACTTGATAGCTTCTTCGTAAGCATCTTTCTTCAACTTGGAAGCAATTTGTTGAGCGTGCTTCCTTTCCATTTTCAGACCTTGCTCGATAACCCTAAACAGCTTCTGCGGTGTCATGGTTTTAACCGTTAAAACTTCAGGTGCACACTTTCCAAACTGTTTACGTGTCTGTTCTCCCCAGTAAGGCTGATCACCAAAGCAAGCAACAACTGTAGATGGAGTGCCCGAGTGCAATGCTGCAGCAGTTGTTCCAGAACCACCATGATGAACAACCAAGTCAACCCTTGGAAATAGATCAGCATGAGAAACTGTAACGACGGGGAAAATGAAGTCCCTGTCATCCAAATCAACATTATCATTGAAGGCCACTCCAGGAGTTGATCCTCCAACGAACAAAACAATTCTGAACTTCCCGTTCACCAGACCAGCAAATTCTTCAAGGAAAGCAGGAAACTTTTCAGATTTAATTATTGGCATACTTCCAAATCCAATGTAAACCACGGGACGTTTATCATTCTCTTTAGAAATGAATTGTGACAATTCTGGTTCAAGTTCAGTTTCAGCTTGATCTAAAATCCAACCACCAACTTTCACATTCTTAGGCCAGTCCTTTGCTTGCAAGCCAACTTGGCTATCATACGCGTAGAATGCTGGAAGCGCTTCCATTCTTTGCTGAAACTCAGATGCAGAAACGATAGGCTCAAGACCGTGTTGCTGTCTCCAACGATTCATGCTCTTGCCTGGGCCGAATTTGTGGGACAGATAGTTCATCATACGATGGCTTACACGGTTGAAGAGCCTGTGCTTTGGAAGAGGGCTCATAAAATGAGGTGCTTCTCTAGTAGAGTGATAAGGAAAGGAGAACCAAAGGGCAACCGGCTTTTTGAGAATATCACCAATTACCATCGCATGCTGAAGGGTCATCACATTTGCCACAATAACATCTGCGTCACGGCACGCTTCCAACATCTTTTCGAATACGGCGTCTTCTTCTTCAGGAGGAGTCTCCAAACTCTTGAAGAAAGCAAAATTATCGCCACTGTAAATTGCTTCGACTCTGTCTTGTCGTGATATTTCTTCATCAATATCAGTGTTGATATTGCTCGGAGCCATTGAGATGAACTCAACACCTTTAGATTCAACCCAACCTTGATAATTTGGATTGGTAATCACGACTGGCTTGTACATTCCAGCAAAATGTTTTAGCATGTACGCAGCCAACAGAAGATACGGCTGAACATCACCACGCGTTCCAATGGTCAAAAACGCGATTCTCATTTGAGATGAACATATTTTTTCAACACAAGGCGAAATAATGTGGCGCAGTTTACCGATTCTCCGGAAAAATATCACAAGCTGTATTGTGGTTTTCAAGTCAAGATGTTTTTATTAACCTGTTACAATTCCTTTCCTTCAACTGGAGCTGCTACTGCTGTTTCTAAAGGTATTACGGTCGGTGGTTTCAGAAATAGTCGATTTGTCTCATCATCTGAGGAATCATCAACAAATTCTGCGCTTAATGAGTCGCTCTTCTTTGCCTTCTTTGCTTTTGTTGGTGAACTCCTCTTGGCCTTCTTCTTTTTGGGTTTTCTTTCATCATCATCAGAATCATCCTGAGAAGGTTCGGAATCTGTCTCGTCTTCTTCAGCTGTAGCGATGCGTTTCTTTGCAGCTTTAGGCCCCTTAGATTTGTTCTTTTTCTTCAACTTTTCTGAAACAGTCGAAAGTTTCTTTGTTTCATGCGGCGCTGTTAGAAAGCCAACGATTCTGTCGATAACTTTATCTTTGTCGCCACTCTTTTCTAGCCCAAAAATCTCACACACTTCCTTCAGGCCTGCCATTAACCATTTGCCAAATTTTTCTTTAATTCCTTCTAAAAACGCTGCATCCTTGAGTTGTGACTCCTGAAATCCGTTGAATAGGCGCAAATTAGCCTTGACTTTTGTCTTGTTAACTGGTGCACCGTGATAAACGATCCTACAGATTAGCAAGGAGATCATTTAATTATAACCTATGCAGGCTGCGTAGCGTATCATCCATGCCTTTGCGTTTTGTTAATTGATCATTTATGTATTCAATAGAGCCAAGTTTTGTTCCTTTACCTTCGGGAACCACCAATTCCTTCGATACTGTGCTGCTCTGAGCAAACGAGTCAATATCAAATCTTTCAGTCTGTTTTCTCTTTCTTTGTTGTCGTTCGGGAAAGTGTGAATGGTTCGCAGCTATGGTGGATTCTGCTGCTGTTTCAGCTGTTTCAGCTGGTCTGGCTGATACACTTTTAGCCTCTTTATGCACTGGAGTATCTTTCAATGATGAACTTACTGCAGGAATAAATGATATGGAGTTATCATGTTCTGTAGCTGTTTCACTGGTTGTCATTGTTGTAGCAAACAAGTTACAGGAGTCGAAGTGAAGTTCCGATAAGGACTGAAACAAGATCTATTAGGAAATCTAAAATGCGAGAATGCTATCGCGTTTTGATGACTTTCGACTGAGCATTGTCGATACTGAGTTGTAAAGAGATGGCATTTCAAAGGGTGCCGTATTGAAGCCAAAGTAGGATGATTCTTGTGCTGGACATTGATCCGAAGCTGATGTTAGTTCTTTCAGCTCCTTGTAAATCTGTTGATAATGCTCTTCGGTGTATTGATCTTCCGTGAGAACTGGCTGTGATGCTTGCTGGTGCATAGGCTTGTCAACATTGTTGTGCCATTGTGACCAATTCTGCTCGTAAGCGACACTCTCGCGTAATCCAACCTCGGGAGTGTGTGTTACTGTTGTAACAGCAGATGTTGGAGGATAGTAGTAGGCACCATATGGAACAGGTGTGCTGGCTCCGGATAGAATAGCTGCAGGATATGAGCGCTTCTTTCTGATTGTATGCTGTACAGGGTGTGTTGCTTCTTCTTGTCGTCTCAAGTGTGCAGCAGTTACAGGATTCAATTTGCCATAGTTTGAGTATTTCTTATTGACACAAGTACCGCACTTATTGCAGTAGTTATCATTAAGTGTCATGATCTTGTTGCATGTTTCGTTTGGACAAGGACGAGACTGCTCAGAAGATTGATTCTTTGCTTTGCGCTGTGGGCGACCGTAGGATGATGCATCAACTACGTCGCTACGAGTGTTAGTACAGTATATACCGTTCATAGTGCTTTCTCGGAAAATCGTTATTGTGAAGAGAGATATAAATAGTTTCAAGCTCTGTGAAGTTCTAAACCTAAAATTATCCTGCTGTTTACGTGAAAATCTTTGCGAAGGAACGAATATACTGCCGTACTTTTTTGACCGCGTTTGTAAAGTTGAAACGAGTGCCACTTGCTTTACTTGTTTGCTCGCGAATAGCAATTTTTCTGACACTCTTGATCTGGACCTTCGGCATGAGCACTCAGACACCGACGCCTAACGCAGCAACAGCAACACCGGCGACACTTAAAACTCAGATTTCGAATAATAACTTGTTTATCACAACTTCATTAACTTCTCTACTGGGACTGAAGGAGACCAAGTCAAATAAGGGACTGCAAGCTGCAAGAGATTCACTGAATTCCTTAATTGGTAATACTCTATTAGTCTTTTAGGTATCTTTTTTAACATTCCAGAGGCTTCCAAAAGTGAAATCAACCAGCGATCCATCGATGACTTGCTGAACCTGTTGGAGACATTCCTTGTGTCAGACAAAGGATTCAAACCGACTTTGGCTCAGCAGACGACCGCCTTGGATATTCTTAGCAAATTGCTTCAGTACAACTTTATCCAGAACAGCGCTGCTTTGAATAGGACAATCGATTTAATAACGAATTCTTATTCCTCTGCTTCGACTTATAATTCTGATGATTCTGATAAATTGTTACTGCAAATCTTCAAGGCACTTCAGGCCGCTGTACTAACGAATGGAACGAATGCTACAGCACCTCATGGTGAAGCTCTGTTGAAAATTGTTAGAAATGCTTACAACATCTATTTGCTACAGCCAAATGCAAAAGAGAAGAAATTAAACCAGCAGGTCGCAAAGAGTATCTTACAGCAGATAATTAATTGCATCTTTGAGCGTATCAAGATACCTGAGGAATTCAAGGGGGACTATAATTCATTTAGAAATGGATCTGGGCAGGGGGACACTTTGAAGAAATCGTCTTCTGGTGCAGCCATCAAATCACCAGAAGTAGAAGAGCAGCCTCCTCCGCCTCCGCCTCCAAAAGATGAAGAGCATGCTCGTATTGTTGCATCCAGTATCATTGAAACTGTTCTGAATGTTGTTACTGATGATGAAAAGACAAATGTTGAATCTCCCCGTAGCCCTGTGACAACTACTAATACCACATTGGGTACCCCATCTCTAAGTGCGTCACATGATCAGTTGCAAAAGGTTTATCTTTGGGATGGATTTGTGGTATTCAGGGCATTGTGTAGGCTGAGCATGAAGCCTTTACCGGATATTGATGGCTTGAAGAAGGATCCATTGGCCCTGAAAAGCAAGATTCTTTCATTGGAACTTCTTGCTATGATTGTTAGAGAGCATTTCGATGTTGTCTCTAGCAAATGTCAACTGGAGGGAGTTCAGTTGATTAATGGATCAGCCGAAGATGCTGCTGACAAGGATGCGACTTCTTCTACAACTTTTGTTCAAGCTGTGAAACAGTACTTGCTTGCAAGTTTAAGCAGAAATGTGCTCTCTATTGTACCGGAAGTATTGGACAGAAGCTTGGACATTTTTGTTCGCCTGGTGAATGGTATGAGGCATTTGTTGAAGAAGGAAATTGAAATATTCTTCACAGATATTTTCTTTCCGATTTTAGAAAAGGGTGGGATTTCAGCTCCAGCAGAAAACCCTTTGACTACACCTTCTTTCAATCCTCCGTTTACTGCTTACACCGGAAACACGCTACTATTCATGAACAGCCTTTTGTACAATCAGAAACTGTCTATCTTGAAAGCACTTAGCTCTATTATCAGTAATCCTGATGCTCTGGTTGAGGTCTTTTTGAATTATGATTGTGATACGAAAGCTGTTGATAATTTGTATGAACATTTGGTCAATATTCTAAGCAAAATACTCACCGGTTCAATATCACATTCAGTTCCCGGAAATACCGCTAATCAGAACCAAGTTACGAGCTTCAAGTTGCTTCAAACGGCTCCTCCCTTGCCTCCTGCTGTAGAGAGCTTATTCAATGATTTGAATGTTGGTCTCTTCTCCTACAATTTCCACACGCAAACTCAGGTCGTACAAAATGTTTACTTGTCGCCTGGTGCTGGTAGTGGAACAAGTGTAGTGTCATCAATATCCAACTTTACTGAGCATCGAAGAAGCATGTCGAAAGCTGCTTCAGGGTTACAGAAAGACTCAGGACAAGATAATGTTGTAATGCTGGGTTCAATTCTTCCGCCGATTCCGTTTGTTCCTGCACTTGTTTCTCTTGGCATGCTGAATAATTTGGAAAAGGATAAAGATCAATCTGTGAAATTCAGAGCGCTTGAATGTTTGGTTACAATTCTTCAAGCTTTGGTTTTGTACAGACATGGCTATGCACCGTCGAGTAGTATTGGCCAAACTGGTAGAAAGAAATCTGTGTCTTTGCATCCAGAAGATCCATCAACGCCATCTGGTACTGGACCTTCTCAGAATGCCGAAGACAAAAGTCCAGCTTATAATGATGACCTGTCAATGTTTGAATCAATGAAACATATGAAGCAAGCAACTAGAGAAGGTATTCAGCTCTTCAATTGGAAGATAAAGAAGGGTATTCAGCATTTGCAAAAGCACAAAATCATTGACAAGTCGCCGCAATCGTTGGCCAAGTTTTTGCTCTATACTCCGCAGTTAAACAAGAAGAACATTGGTGAATACCTTGGAGAAGGCGACGATTTTAACATTCAAGTTATGCATCACTTTGTTGATTTAATGAATTTCAGAGAGTTAGATTTCGTAGATGCTTTGAGAAAGTTCTTGCAAGCCTTCCGTTTGCCAGGAGAAGCTCAAAAGATTGATCGTTTCATGTTGAAATTTGCCGAAAGATATTTGACGGACAATCCTGGCTCCTTTGTGAACGCCGAGACTGCTTATGTTTTATCTTACTCAACAATCATGTTAAATACAGACTTGCACAATCCCCAGGTCAAGCGGAGAATGACGAAAGATGATTTTATTAAGAATAATAGGGGTATAAGTGATGGGAAAGATTTACCAAGAGACTTCTTGGAAAAGATATATGACGAAATCAATATTAATGAAATCAAACTCAAAGAAGAAGAAGCATTGAGTGCAGCAAATTCAAAGAAAGGAGTTTCGGTGCTAGCCAACATCTCTGCTGTAAAGAAGAATAATCCTACCAATGATGGTAATGCTGTAGAGAGTGTTTACACCAAAATATCAAATGCGAGCCCAAGTAACACAGTCACAACTTTCCACTTGGCTAGGCACAAGGAGCATGTTAGGACAATGTTTCAGCTCGTTTGGATGGCTATCCTTGCTGGCGTCTCTTCATCTTTACAGGAAGCTTTTGATGGCGACCATATGACAAGCCAACTTTGTTTAACCGGATTCAAATGTTGCATTCACTTGTGTTGCTCTTTCGAAGAGGATGATCAATTGGAAACTGGAAGGAATGCATTCATTTCGACTCTGACAAAACAATACTCGCTTCTAACTAACGTCAATGACTTCATATACAAAGTCAAACAGGTGGAGTGCGTCAAAGCAGTGTTTGAAGTTGGTTATGTAGATGGTAATGGTCTAGGTGATTCTTGGTTAGACGTTTTACGCAGTGTTTCATCAATTGAGAAATTAGTGAATTCAAGTAATAGCTCGAATGATGGTTCATTTAGTCCAGCAGAGTCACCATCATCTTCTCAAGTAGACATGAACCCAAATTCGCCGGATGCAATCTTGTTGAAGCAAATAAGTCAGAATCTATTGATCGCGATGGATAGAATTTTTACTTCCTCTGCTAAGTTAAAGGGCACGGCAATAGTTGATTTTGTGAAGAGTTTAACCGTTGTTTCGATGGAAGAAATCCAACAGTCTACGTCGTCGTCGCCTTTGAATGCTGTTCCTCGCACTTATTCTCTAACAAAACTCGTTGAAATCAGTTACTACAACATGAACAATCGTATTAGAGTCGAATGGTTGAATATTTGGAGCATCCTTGGAGTACATTTTAATGAAGTGGGCTGTCATAGCAATCAGCACGTTGCTTTCTTTTCTGTGGATTCCTTGAGACAGTTGTCATTTAAGTTTCTAGAGAAGGA
Organism: Amoeboaphelidium occidentale; assembly: GCA_023515795.1. Lineage (NCBI taxonomy): Eukaryota > Fungi > Aphelidiomycota > Aphelidea > Amoeboaphelidium > Amoeboaphelidium occidentale. Next base: position 20,071 of record JALGPX010000045.1, on the reverse strand, counting down.
AGAATTGAGCAACTTCAAATTTCAAAAAGATTTCTTGAAGCCTTTCGATTACATTCTTTTGAATAATCCATCGTATGTGATCAAGGATATGGTACTTCGATGTGTGCATCAACTTATAATGGCAAAGAATGAAAATATCAAAAGTGGTTGGAAAACATTGTTCTCGATTCTGAACAGAGCGGCAAAGGATCCAAATGATGCTATCGTTACAATGTCGTTCGATACCATCAAAGCCTTACATACCAATGAAAACTTCTTGAACCAGATTTATACATTGATAAGTACCTCGCCTTCTGGTCAGGCTGGTGGATCCAGTGCTACGTTCTCATTCTTTCCTGACTATGTTGCTTGTTTGGTAGAATTTGCAAGAAATAAGCTCTCTGCAAGAATAAGTTTGCAGTCTGTTGAAATAGTCCGTGTTACAGTTGACAAGCTTTCTGTCAAGATGAATTCAGCTCCATCTAAAGTCCCAGAGACAAATCCTACTAAAGAAGTTGAAGCAGAAGAGATATCTGAAGTGCCACTAAAGAATTCTGACTCTTTAGACAGCAGTTTGAGTGAACTCGCAGATTATCAGAATATACCAGACGGAAGCTCACAGAAAACGTCAATTGGTGATCCGATTATGAAGTTTTGGTTTCCCGTGTGCTTTGGATTGTATGAAATTGTGATGACATGCGATCTTGAAGTGAGAACCAAAGCTTTGAAGCTTTTATTTAATTTATTGAAAACTCACGGAGAAACTTTCACTAAAGAATTCTGGGATGTCTTGGCTCGCGGTGTTCTATTCCCGTTATTTGACGATCTAAAGTTAACAAGAAGCGAGAAAAGAAAATTTGAAAACAAGGAAGATATGATGGTGTGGCTGAATACCACTCTGATAGAAGCGCTAAGACAACTATTTGATCTTTTTACGTATATGTTCAGTGTATTAGAAGGATTGCTTTTAGATGGCTTATTAGACTTGATCAAAGTCTGTTTCAACAACCAGCAGGGTAAGTTTAGTTTTGATTATTTAACCTTTGCATAGAAAATGATACTTTGGCGAAAATTGGAAGCAATTGTCTTCTAGTCCTTATACAGAAGAACATAGACAAGTTGCAAGACTCTCATTGGAAAAAGCTGTGCAAAACTATTGAAGATATTTTTGAGAACACAACTCCAAGCATTTTATTTGAACCGGATTTCATTAATGAAGTTTACCGCAAAGCAAGTGGAAGTAGCGCGGCTAATCTGAGTCCAGCCAGCTCTCCTATCGCAGAAGAATTCGATAACGCCATCGAACTGGAAAACGCAACCCATCCGTCCAACGAGGATGATGCCGGTTCTACTTCCGGTAGTGTTGCAGCATCGCTAAACCGAAGAAATTTGAAGAAGGATTTTCAAGGAATCATTATCAAGTGCGTTCTACACTTGATCATTGTACATACAGTTTCGGATTTGCTTACTCCACAAAATCCTTCTGGTTCAAACGTTGGATACACCAAGAACATTTCTTTCAAGCATCTCTCAAAACTACTTCGCGCTATGAAAAATTCGTTCCTCTTTGCAAAGAAGTTTAATGGGAATAAGCAACTAAGGTTAAGTCTGTATAAAGTGAAGTTCATGAAGCATCTACCTAACTTGCTTCGTCAGGAGACAAGTGCTGGTTATTGTTTGTTGAAGAGTTATTTTCAGGTCTATAATGATCCTAATTATGTGTTATCTGATGAGGATAATGCTTTCTTGGAAAGAGACATCCTTGAGTCCTCATTGGACATAGTAGAACGCTTCAGTCTCCTTGAACAACCTTTGCGAGCACAAATTTCGTTGGGGGCCACTACAACAAACCAACAAATACAAGGAAACAAGACTGTTATTTATTGGACACCTGTAATTGTTGAAATCTTGAATGGGTACAGTCGTTTCAAAGACTCAAAAAAGCTAAAGAATGATGCTGGTCAATTGTATTCTCTTGTGTTGGATGTTGTAAAGAATCATGATCTGGTCGGAAATGATATTCGACTTGCAATATTCAACTTTTTGAAGAGATTTGACGTAGAGTATGGCATATCGCGTTCAAAAGAATAAATATCCTTTTGAAAATATGTAAATTCCGACCTGCCCAGGGTGTCGTTTCGGAGTTTGTCAGATCAACGGAAATACGCTAATTTTTACTGTTTCATCTCTCGGACATTAAAAGCATTCTGCGGATACTAAAAGCTCTAATGGAAATCATTCAGAAAGAGACCATTTGGAGTGACCATAACGTGCTGACGTGTCGGTTCAGTCTAAAAATAGGTTTCAACCGTGAAATGAACACTGTGCGTTTCGTCAAAGAAAAGGTCTTTAAGCTCACTAATAAGAAGAAATCTAGCGATTACGATGTCCTCATGGGCACCCCTGAAGCTGCGCCACCTCCTGAGCCTTCCTTGCGCAGATCAAGCTTCTTTAGATTTGGCTTCCGAAAGAGTGCAATCAACGAACAGATTGGCTGCCACTTGCGTGTAAATCCGCTTAATCTTCCTTTGGCTCCTCCTGAAAAGTTGCACCAAGAAGAGTGCCAAAAGAGTGTGGTCTTTGGCAAGGAAATGAAGTTTAACGTTTGCACCGAGGCAGATGAAACTCTGAATGACACGAAGTTTGATGAAACGCGCTCTTCAGTTGTCCTCAATGAGCTGATAGATGCATGCTCTGAGCCTGAGATCTCTGAAGACTCTCAGACTTTACAAGAAGATAAAAAGATTGCTGATTGTGGTCGCATTGCTCAATTGGTCTTAAGTCATTATATTGAGTATGATCCTGAACCAGCTCCTCGTTGGCTAAGCAGCATTACTGTCAATGAAGATCCAATATCGGAAGATGTATATATTAAAGCAAAAAGGTACAAATTTCCTTTTACGAATTGATAACTAATTTGTAGAACTGACAACAAGTCTGTTTCAATCAAGTTGTTTCATCGCGAAATGTTCAGAGAAATGTGCGGTGATGAATGTGATGCTGATCATGAATTTAGAGCAGCAATAGTAACTTTTGAACGCGCCTCTTCTTATCTCTAGTCTTCATTCTCAAAGGGTCCTCTTCGCAAGACGCCTGCTGGCAAATCTGGTTGTGATATGTATTGGACTCATGATCGCAGGTACATCATGAAGTCATTATCTACTTTGGAAAAGAAGAATGGTAAAAAGTTGATGCCTGCTTACTTTGAGCACAAGAAAACTATGCCAAGCTCATTGTTGATCGATTATATTGCTCTGTTTCGCGTCAAGAAATCTGGAAAGAGTAAATACTACTACATCATGAAGAATTTCTTCCCTAAAGAATTTCAACCAGACTTCATTTTTGACTTGAAGGGAAGCACTTATGGTCGCCGTGGCAGGAGAGGTGCTGCAACTTACCTCGAGTAGATCACCAGTTACCCCGATAGACTTGTATAAACGAACGAACTCGGAATTATCTCGAACGAATAAAAACTCGCATATATTGTAAAATTTAGTGAATTGAATTTCGAAAAGTCTCTGGGAACAAATCATGAGACACAGAAGAGGTTCAAACAAACCAGGACCCCTAAAGGATCTTGATTTCATTGAAATGGGAATGCAAATTCCTTTTGAAACTTCTGCAGAAGCTGATAATTTCTTTCGTATCATCAAGGCAGACGCTGAATTCTTGGCTTCGCATGGAATGATCGATTACTCCTTGTTGGTCGGTATCAAGGGCCGAGAAATGCACGCTGCAATCATTGATATCATGACTCCATACACACCGAAAAAGAAGGCAGAGTATCATTCTGTTGGCTTACTAAGAGGCAAGGACAGGATCTCATGCAATCCCCCTCAAAAGTACATGAAGCGTTTCTGTAACTTCATTTGGCATGCCATCGAAAGATGTCCATAGACGAGTTGAAACAAATTCAAATGATCTTTATTGTGGCTTCAAAACGTGAAATAGAAACATTTTACATACTTCTCGATCTCCTATAGGTTTCTGTATGCAGAGTATTCCGTGTATGTTACCGTGCGTTTACGGCTTTGGTATCGAGTAACTCGAAGTGTTTCTAGGATATCATCTAACTTGCCATGATATCCAGCCTTTCTGATAAGATACTGCAACGTTTCGATCTTGTTCCAGCCCTGCTCCAAGGCAACATCTGGTAGAAATGTTCCGCTGTACCTCCTGCCAGAACCATGTGAGGAATTACCGCGTTTCACTACATCATAAAATTCAATTCGTATTCCGTGTGTTCCAACTTCCCAGTCTAAATGATGATTTGCAGTTTCAAAGTCTGTTAATAATGAAACGGTGCATTGCAGATGCTGTAATTCCTCCTTTGCAATCGGACTAAATCTTCCATCTTTCAAAGCAGCAATAATCGCATATTCAGCCAGACCAGAATGTAAATCTAATTTCGAAAAGTTGCCTATGCAACCTCGCAGCCTTGGCTCATCGAACATCTGCCCAGTTCTGTGATCAGCAACAATCTTCCACGTTACGAACAAAGGATAAGACGCATTAACAAACGGTACATCTTTGCGTGATACTCTAGCATGGCCCAACTCAGTTACCAGGGCGTCAAAACAGTGGAAGCAATGATGCTCTGTTGGTGCTTTTGAATCAGTCATCCGAAGCAAACGATGAGTTTCACGTGATCATCGGAAGTTTATTTCGTATGGTTCGAACCTATTCAAATAAATCACCTCAAGATTCACATAGAAGCTACCATACCAAATTTTGCGACCATCACGCTTCTGGTGTTACTTTTGTTTCGATCATACTGAAGATGAACTAGTAAATCATTGCCTGATGTGCTTCTGGGGAATCTGGGCCGTTTGGATTTGATGTTGTACGCTGCAGCAAATGAAATAGCTACGACTTTCCGGACGGATGCAGATAGAGCCAAAGTAAGATTAGATGTAGCTAAACCTTTATTTCGATTCTCGTTTGAAGCCCACAATTAATGACCAAAAATCCCATTTAAACGGCCTTCCAAAAAGCGCTCAGCATTCTTGCTGGATTCCAATAGTCCACTAGAACGCGGCAGACGAATAGCATCAAAAGCTTGATCTGATCTTCTAGCTGGTAAACCTCCTGTCGAGTTGTATTTCCCATGTAACAACATATCTTTTGCTAGGGTCTCGTATTGCTGCAGTATTCCATGTTGTCGTTTTATCACGGTGCGAGCCTCTGTCAACTCATTCTTCATTTCTTGGTTCTTCTGTTCAGCAATCAATGCCCGCTGCTCAGCTTTAATCCTAAGAGCCCTTTCACGATAATAGGCCTCCTTGTATTGTGCATTACCAACTGTTTGTAGCAGACTATTTCGAGTTCGGACACTGGTAAGGCTGGATTTTGTACTACTGGATCCGATGTCATTGCTGTTCGAAGGGCCCGAAACGCTGTTCAGCGATCTTGAATTAGTGCTTGGTGTACCACGCACAATGAAATCAATTGCCTCGTTCTCAATATCTTCCTCAGGTTCTGGTCCAACGGCAGCTTGCAAATTATTTTGCCATTCACGCCCCATTAGCACATCAAGAATGTCCCAAAAGTCGTTATCCGTAAAGATTTCCGTGAAACAAAGATATGATCATTGAATGATCAACTTCTAGGATCCGGATTGGCTTCAGTGCATTTGTCTGATTCGATGATCCGTTCTGTAAGGCATTCAGTGGGTCTCCATGGCTGTACAATGCAAAGCAAACTACAAGTTTCAGGTGATCGGCTGAAGTCTATTTCGTGTGGTTCGACCCCGCTCAAAGAAATCACTACACTATTCAGACGGAAGCTCTCGTACCAAATTTTGCGACCTATTAAGCTTCTGGTGTTACTTTTGTTTCGATCATACTGAATATGGGAGACTTCAAATCGTTTAAACCAGAGAAGCAGATATTCAAGTCTCTTATCAGTCCATCTGTAAGTCTGTAACACCAACCATGAACACTAAGCTTCTGGCCTCTATCCCACGCATTCTGAATAATTGTCGTGGCACAGATATTTGAGACAGAATTAGCAACATTTAGTTCACACAGCAGATCCAGCATTGCCTTGAAACGGTTAGCCTATAACGAAAGTATTACCTGATGAGCTTCTGGAGAATCTGGGCCGTTGGGATTTGATGCTTTACATTGCTGCAACCGAAAGAGCTGACACTTTCCATGTTGTTGTTGATACCATCAGAGAATAAAAGTAGATGTAGCTAAACCTTTATTTCGATTCTCGTTTGAAGCCCACAATTAATGACCAAAAATCCCATTTAAACGGCCTTCCAAAAAGCGCTCAGCATTCTTGCTGGATTCCAATAGTCCACTAGAACGCGGCAGACGAATAGCATCAAAAGCTTGATCTGATCTTCTAGCTGGTAAACCTCCTGTCGAGTTGTATTTCCCATGTAACAACATATCTTTTGCTAGGGTCTCGTATTGCTGCAGTATTCCATGTTGTCGTTTTATCACGGTGCGAGCCTCTGTCAACTCATTCTTCATTTCTTGGTTCTTCTGTTCAGCAACCAATGCTCGCTGTTCTGCAGCAAATGCTCGCTGTTTTTCAACCAATGCCCGCTGTTCAGCAATCAATGCCCGCTGCTCAGCTTTAATCCTAAGAGCCCTTTCACGATAATAGGCCTCCTTGTATTGTGCATTACCAACTGTTTGTAGCAGACTATTTCGAGTTCGGACACTGGTAAGGCTGGATTTTGTACTACTGGATCCGATGTCATTGCTGTTCGAAGGGCCCGAAACGCTGTTCAGCGATCTTGAATTAGTGCTTGGTGTACCCCGCACAATGAAATCAATTGCCTCGTTCTCAATATCTTCCTCAGGTTCTGGTCCAAAGGCAGCTTGCAAATTATTTTGCCATTCACGCCCCATTAGCACATCAAGAATGTCCCAAAAGTCGTTATCCATATAGATTTCCGTGAAACAAAGATATGATCATTGAATGATCAACTTCTAGGATCCGGATTGGCTTCAGTGCATTTGTCTGATTCGATGATCCGTTCTGTAAGGCATTCAGTGGGTCTCCATGGCTGTACAATGCAAAGCAAACTACAAGTTTCAGGTGATCGGCTGAAGTCTATTTCGTGTGGTTCGACCCCGCTCAAAGAAATCACTACACTATTCAGACGGAAGCTCTCGTACCAAATTTTGCGACCTATTAAGCTTCTGGTGTTACTTTTGTTTCGATCATACTGAATATGGGAGACTTCAAATCGTTTAAACCAGAGAAGCAGATATTCAAGTCTCTTATCAGTCCATCTGTAAGTCTGTAACACCAACCATGAACACTAAGCTTCTGGCCTCTATCCCACGCATTCTGAATAATTGTCGTGGCACAGATATTTGAGACAGAATTAGCAACATTTAGTTCACACAGCAGATCCAGCATTGCCTTGAAACGGTTAGCCTATAACGAAAGTAGTACCTGATGAGCTTCTGGAGAATCTGGGCCGTTGGGATTTGATGCTTTACACTGCTGTAACTGATCAAAATGCTTCGAATAGACATCACGTATGTTTCTTACCCAATTATCGATTATGCCCATTTGCTTTGAGACAGCTGAAGCTGCTATAGCACCACAACCATAGTGTCCACAGACTATCACGTGCTGCACCTTCAAGACATCCACAGCATATTGTATCACAGAATGAGAGTTAAAATCACAATGATATATCACATTTGCCAGATTTCTATGAACAAAGATCTCTCCTGGAGCTAAATCAATGATCTGGTTCGCTGGAACTCTAGAATCGCTGCAACCGATCCAAAGAATCTGAGGTCGCTGCTGTTGCGCCAGTCTTGTGAAGAATTCAGGATCAATAGTCGTCATACGCTTAGCCCACTTAACATTATTCTTGAGGAGATGTTCCAGTGGAATTTCTTGTTTAGGTGCCTCTGTTCTTGGATCGATATCAATATCTTGAGCTGATGGTTCTCCTTGAGCAAATTGTGTGATCCACCTTCCAACATGGGATAGTCTCAATTCTCTCTTACTTTGATCATCAACAGCAGGACTAGTAGAACGCTGTGATAAGCTTGATACCGCAGGATCTTGGAGTGCGTAAGGATCAGTAGTAATCTTTCTCTGATCAGTCATACTTCGTGCAATTTGTTCAGAGTTGAAACAAGTATTTCTATTTCTCATTCAAACATTTAATAATTTCTTCGAATTCTTTCTCTAGATTGTCATCTTTATATGGAGGGCTCTTTATATCTGGTGGAAAAAACCAGTAATTTACGGCCAAATGCAGGCGTGACAAATAATCTTCTTCTTCCTCAGATACACTTTCTGTACTAAAAGACGTGACCTCATGGAACCAACAAGCTGGAAGGTAGAGAACTTCACCCGCTTGTACTTCTACAGACACAGGAGTCGTTTTTCTTAGTAGTTCAAAGTCCTCCTTATCGACACCTTTCTTCTCATCGAAATTGTAGCCTTCGTGTCCGTTTCTAACCATGAAACAGTGAAGCGTGTTGACAGATATTCTGGAAAACGAAGGAGGCTCTTCTTTAGACATCAGAGATTCTTCTTGTTCTTGTTCTTCAATGTCCACAGCCTCATCGTAATCATCTTGCGCATTCCAGTCAATTTCAGAATCGTCATCCACCTCATTATTAGAAGCATACGAACATTCATTAAGGAAGTTTTCTTCCTTGCTATTGAGAGACTCCGTTTCAGATTCATCAATATCTTCAGGCTCGTAAGAAATAACACCGTTATCTTCCACAACTGCAATTTCACCATGGCATTTCATAAATTCTGCATCTTTAGGACTGAATAGCGTGAATCGCTTCCTTCCTTGTAACAGTATATACAAATTGTCGTGGAAATCGTGATGCAAACCAGACGATGAACCTTCATTGCTTTTACCCATCCATACATTGATTTGCTGTGGTACCAATTTCCCAACTATCTGAGGTCTTAACGGTAAATGATGTACTAGAGAGTGAACAGGCGAAGGAAGCAAATCTTTGATCCTTTCCTTCAAAGCAAGATCCTCCGCGCTGACCCGAACTTTCTTGTTTGGACGCTCCTCATTTAGAACATCAACGCCTTCATCACTTCCTTCCTTTTCATATTGAGTTGTCAAGTAATATTCATCGCCGTCTGCGCCCTTAAACTTTTGCAATAACTCACGCACAGACATCTGCTCCTTCTCAAAATCAGCAGTCCCAAACGTTCCTGTTCGCGTGCTTTTCCGTTCAACTTTAACAACGGACGACTGGAATCCCTTCACTTTATCGCAGATATACTTCAGTGGTTCTTCCTTTGGGATCTTGAACTCTCCTTGATCAAGCATTCCTGTGATGATACAAGGTCTCCTCTTCAGGACAAACTTCTCAAAGAACTCATTAGACGCGATATCACTGTATGGCACTCTATCCAATTCCTCTGATCCTGGAATGTAGCCAGCGTAATTGTTTATCATTTTTCGATTTGTTAAAAACATGTTGTTCCAATTACTTACAGCATTGAGTGTAATTCTGCTAATACATGCGACCTACTCAGCCACTGAATGTACTTTCAAGTAATACGATCTTTAATTACTATTAGACCTGGCGTATGCGAAATCTATTCAACTTACAAAGACACAATTGCCATCAGACGTAACTGATTAAAAAGCTTTGAGAGTTAAATTATTCAGATTTTGTTCGAAGTATTATTGGGCTTGGCTTTAGGTGGAATTGGCTTAGTTGGAGCGATGCCTGAACCAAAACCTGTTCGCTTAGAAGATCAGAAACTTCCGTAACTTTCTCGGGACGTTTAATGCTAATTGTTAGGGATTTCAAAGTGTCACACATAACGCCATCGTTCAAAGTGTACAACACAAAATTGTAAGTTCAGCTGAAGGGTAATAGATTATTCATAATTTCATTTTCGTCTGATGTCTTCAAAATTCACGCTCTTATCAAAGCTGGCTGCGGCTGGTCTGATTTTCCTCGTGTTCATTCCTGGTGTCGTAATACCTCAAAAGCATCATTTGGATATTGATCAAACAACGGATACTGTGAAGGAGAAGTACGTGAACTATCTGTTGGATATTGATAACTTCCATCTTTACGCTGCGATTCGAACGTATGCTTTTGGCATTTATGTTCTCTGGTGGTATTACTTCAGCCCTTTCTCGTCATACTTCAATTCTGGTTTGTATCACAAAGGAACTAAAGTTGTTCGTGAGTGGAGGTTCATTGAAGTGTTTGGTTTTGTCTTGAGTTTGGTTGGTTACAGGTTGAGATTGTGGGCATTTGATACTCTGGGTAAATACTTCACTTATGTTGTTGCTATTAAGGGAGGTCATAAGTTAATTACAGATGGGCCTTATGAATATCTGGTGCATCCTTCCTACACGGGAGCATTTGCGTGCTTCTTGGGCGCATTGATATTTACCAGGTTTAACGAAAGAAATACCGTCGCAAAGTTGATAACTCTCATTGGGAGTGTCGTAGCATTCTACTTCTTGTACTTGCGTGTGTTAAATGAAGAACAAGCATTATTTGAAGAATTTGGAGATGATTTCATTCAGTATCGCGCAACAAGAGCTCGATTAATTCCATTCATCTTCTGAAGAAAGTAATATAAATAGACTTTTTCCAAATCTAGTATCGCTTGTGTATGAACACAGACGCTTCAAACAATAAAGTGGAACCCAGCGATAAGGCGAAACTGAGTAGAACATGGAGATCGGCTGTGCAAAGATTCACAGGATGGTATGATGACATGCAAGATACTACATCGAAACAGAAGGATGAACAGTGGGCATTGGAAGCTGATGATCTCATGCTGAGCAGTAGAGGGGATTCAAAGCTGCTGTCTAAATACTCTCTAGAGGACCTTGAACACTATTGCCAGTCGCTTGGGCTCAATGATGCTCTGAAACAGAAGGGTATCAATGACTTTTTCATAACTATTGATACTGGAGATGATTTTGTTCACAAGTTCTTCATATGGCTTGGTCCAAAAGATGTTAATGCAGCGCACAAAATGGAAGACAAGAGGCTATTAGTGGAATTGGTTCTACGCAGGGTGACAAACGTTGTGGTTCTGAAGAACTATGGGAAATCCATCAACATGATCATATCTGCTGTCACAGACTTATCGCAACTTGCAAATATGGAAGATTCAAGAGCCAAGAGACTAATTGATACGTTGCAGAAGGCTTTGAAATGTATGAAGTCACTAGAAAGTCTCAGTGAACCAGATTTCATAATCATTGAATGGATGAAGATGCAAGATCCACGACGCGAGCTATCACCGTATGAGCAAAGTCAATTACTTCCTGGTCAAGATTATCCATCGCTTGGTATCGCAAAAGTGTTTCATGAAGCATTGATCCATTTGGCACACAAGGCTGAGCGTGACGCTTTTATCAATATTCCGTTGTATCTGCACAATGCTATATTTTACCATAATGCTGGTTACAAATTCATCAATCCTGTATTCGAGGCATTCTTCAGAGTATTTCTCAAACACTTTGCCAAAGAGATAAAACAGGATGGAATACTTAGACTTTCAATGGCTGTTTTAAGAGGTGAGCTTTATATAAAATCACAGAACGGGACCAAAACGAAAGTTATCTGGAAAGGCGAAGAAATGGCACTGCCAATATCACAACGATTCGAAGATTACTTTGTCAAGAATGAAAAGAATTTCGAAGATTGTGTTAAAAGCATGACGGCAGAAGTCAAAGGCTTTGCATTTGTTATAGAGGAATCTGATATTGATGCAAATGAGGTTCCAGGTAAACCATTCTTTGATGTCATGTTTCGAAGTCTCTTCAAACTCGAGGGATGAAGCAGCGTTTAACTGAATCTATGTTATCTCCGACGCGAAAATCACCCTGTAAACCTGTGTCCGTGGCAGATAATCAGGGCTAGAAATATTATTACATCATAGCTTCGCTCAAGCTATCCTATTGTTAAATGATGGACAAATTCAGATCAAAATAAACAATCATTTCTATGATATTTCAATATCTCGCTATTCCCAAAGAAGGTCTTAGTAAGTAATCGTGTATTGAGAGTTGTAGCCCTTTGAAACGTTTCTTTGTCTGAGCAATTGACACCTTTCACGATTTTGCCACATTTTCATTCAATCTTGCGAATTTGCGGAGACACGTTGAAATGGGTCAGAATGGTTCGCGCTCGAATGATACTGATATCAGCAGCTTTAATGGGACCTCATTTTATGGATACGGCCTGTGTATCATAGACCCAAAGTCTACCCCTATTGTGTTATCAGGGAATTACTCATGTCCGCCAAGATTCTACTGCCCAAATACAAAATCTCCTGATATAGATCCTATAAGTTTACCATCAATGTGCCCTCCTACGATAGAGTGCCAGGCTAAGAGATTAGCCGCCAATTTTTGCCCTCCACAAGGAACTTACGAACCAATGGTAGGTTGATTAATGATATCCTATCCCTAACTTTTATAGCCGTGTCCAGCACGTTCTTACTGTCCAGATTACACGCAGAAGTTTGACTGCCCTGAAGGCTTTTATTGTCCTGTTGGTACACAAGAACCGCGTCCTTGTTTACAGCCTTTTTCGTATTGTCCAACTGGATCACTGAAGCAAGTTTATTATGGCGGTATTATTCTGTGTGTTGTATTGGATGCGATACTTCTCTTAGTCTTCATAATGCTTAAATGTCGCGCGCGAGTGTTAGAGAAGAGGCGTGTTCGTCGTGCTGACAGGAAGATGGCTGGAATCAACATTGGCACGATCGCAGAATCTACGCGCAGTCGTAAATTGGCTCAGTTCGTTACACTTGATGATGTCTGCTCCATTGATGAAGATGATAAGAGTGAGATATTCACAAGAAAAGGAATCTTCTCTGCTTCTTATTGGAAAAAGAGGTTCAAGATGCTGAAATACATTCTGAAGGACATTTTCAGTATGGAAACATTCTCAGGAAAAGACTTGGATTTTCAAGAGAACACCAACATTATACACATGTCTTTTGATGATCAGAATGATCTTGATTACATGGATGGAAATCCTTTCTATCAGAGCCAAACTCAAGTGCCACACGCAAGATCTCGTGCTTCCACCGTGGTGTCAGATAAACCGGATATTGAAAACGTCTCAAGCGAAGCTAATGTGGTTTCTATCAGGAGAAGGCGAGGTGGCTCCATTAAATCTAAGAGAGGCTTTAATCTTGGCAAGCATGGTCATTATTCGATCTACATGCAGCATTTAATTGACGGCTTTTCTCATTCACAATGTGGAAACAACTTATCGTTGAATTTTGAATTTAAGGATCTCTCATTGACTTTACCTAGCGGAAAAATCATCCTGAACTCCGTTACCGGAAGAGTTATTCCAGGAAGAATTACAGCCGTTTTAGGACCATCTGGTGCTGGAAAGTCAACATTTTTGAACGTACTTATGGGTAAGAGCAGAAGAACTGGTGGTCACTTGTGGATTAACGGAAGAGAAATTGAAATGATAAAATACAAAAAGTTGATCGGATATGTTCCCCAGGACGACATAATGTTGTATGAATTGACTGTTAGAGAAAATGTATGGTATCAGGCTAGAAATCGACTTCCTTCAACTTGGAGTGAAAAAGAAGTACACCGCTTTGTTGATAGTGTTTTAGAAGCGTTGGAATTGTCGCATGTTGCTGAAAATGTCATCTCAAAAATCTCTGGTGGTCAAAGGAAGAGATGTAGTGTTGCCATGGAAATAGCAACATGTCCTCTAGCATTACTGCTAGACGAGCCTACTAGTGGTCTTGATGCCACTGCTGCGCTGAAGCTTGTTCATATTGTCAAGAAAATAACCCAGACAATTGGTATTACTGCAATTTCTGTTATACATCAGCCAAGATATGAAATTTACGAGAACTTTGATGATGTTCTTTTATTGGCTACTGGAGGCTCTAGTGTCTTTTTGGGTCCAAGAGAGCACTTGCAGGAATACATGGAAAACCTTGGTTTCTACTTCCCTCCAAATAACAATCCAGCCGATGTTATAATGGATATATTGGCAGGCAAAGGATTAAGAATTCCGGAGTATTTGAGAGGAGAAAAGGATTTGCCTAAATTACTGAAGGAGAACAATGTTGTTTTTGACGATTATGAAGTTTCCGATCTTACTGAGTTCTGGAAACAAAGCGGTTTGGAGTATTATGACCCATCAGTCAATCTATTTAAGCATGATTTAATTCCTACTGTTGAAGAGGTTGAAGATTTAGAAATGGATCTATCTGAGATCGTCATAACTCAGCAACACGAATTATCAGAGTTTGCTATATCTGTTGAAACTAAAGATGAGGCTCAGCCAGATCAAAGCTTTTGGCAGTTAACACAAGGTCGTGTTGCTTTTAATATGCTTCCAACTATCATATCAAACTCTTTTTATTCTGCTCCAGTTAAAGAAGAAGATGAATCAGTAATATCTTCTCACAATGCTCTTGATTGCGCTTGCAAATCTCGTGGTATTAACTTTTTGCATCAATCCTTCTTGGCTCACAACCGTTACGTCAGGCAACAGTACCGGCTGATAACTGGTCTGTTACTTGAATTGGCTGTTGCAACAATTGCCGGAAATGTTGTTGGAATGGCAGTACAAATGTACGATGGTGCTCTATACAGAGGATTCTTGATTAAGCCTTTCACATTGATCTCTCCTGCTCCTATTGAAATTGTTGTTCCAATTCTCTGTCTTATTCAGTACACAGTTATTGTGCTTGCAGGTGCACCAGCGGGTGTGAAGGTATTCGGTGAAGAAAAACAAATGTATTGGCATGAAAGAGCTGCTGGATTGAATCCACTTTCATACTTTATTGGAAAGAACATTTCATCGACATACAGATTTGTTTTATCGGCTTTGCATTTTACATCATTCTTCATGTTCTGGGCTTGCCCAAACATCAACTTTTGGAAGATGTATATAATCCATTTGTCTGTCTTCTTTGCTGTTTATGGCATGGCCTTCTTATGCAGTATGATTGTAAAAAGAGAAAATTCTGCCATGATTGCCGTTTGTTTGGGTGTCATTATGGCAGTTTTGTGTGGTGGTGGTCCTAATATTACTGATATGAGAAAAGCAGGCCTTGAGTGGCTTCTTAACATAAGCTTCTGTAGATGGGCAGCAGAAGCGTGGTACTCAGAAGAATTGCTAGTTTTCGATGGTGTTTTCGAAATTTGGGATATTTCTGCTGCAACTTTTGGTTACACACTAGGAAGATATTGGTATGACATAATATGGTGTGTAGTAATTGGTTTTGTCTATCGATTTTTAGCCTTTATTTTGATGATATGTATGAACCGAAGTAAGCAACGGTAAAAAAGAGAAATAGATAAACTTGCTGAAACCGCGATTTTCATTTTACTTCGAAATGTCGTTGGCCAGACAAAACTTTGCAAAGGAAACAGAGCAAGCTATCAACCAACAGATAAACTTTGAGCTAAACGCCGCTCATGTTTACTTATCTGTTGCTTCGTACTGTAAACAAGATATTGTAGCATTGCCTGGTTTCCACAAGTTCTTTACAGATATGGTTGAAGATGAACGCAAGGACGCAGATGGCCTAATTGATTATCAGCTTAGAAGAGGCGGTCAAGTATCACTTGGTCAAATCCAGGCGCCTGCATCAGACTGGAAATCTTTGAGAAATGCTCTTGAAACAGCTCTAATCCTTGAAAAGGATGTTAACGCAAGTTTAATCGCGCTACACAGAGTAGCAGAGGAGCAGAACGACCAGTCCTTGCAGGATTACATTGAGGGAAATTACTTGGAGCCTCAAAGCAAAAGCATCAAGTTATTCAGTGATCTTGTTACAGCTTTGGCGCGCGTCGAAAACGATGGAATTGGTTTGTACTTGCTAGATAGAGATGTAGGAGACGGAAAGTTCCCAAAGTACGAATAAAATTAAAAGGTTTTTCAATGAAACGTTAGTTTAGGACTTTCAACGTATCATGACCAAATAGATCCATCAGCGGCAACCAATCCAAGAGGTCCCAACTTCTTAACTTGCGAATCTCTTGCGCTACCATGGAAAAAATTGATAGTAACGCAGA
>JALGPX010000152.1:6150-25163 GCA_023515795.1 Amoeboaphelidium occidentale | reverse complement strand
GGTAAACAATTGAGAGCGTTCTTGAGTGCAGATGATTCTAACCAAGTAGTTACAGTAGCAATGAATGAAATCACACAAACAGAAGAGGACGAAGAATTCTACGCTATACCGCTTAATACTATTGAGGCTTTTACTCCGGAGCAACTGAATCTGATATATGACCGAATTAATCATTACTACGAAAAATTGTTAATTATTCTGAATAATCAGCCTTTGGATGAGGACTCTCTTAAGGCATCTTGGTGGACATACTTGAAACCGGTGTCCAGGCTCTTGAAAACTTTTGTGAACAATTATGAACAAGATGCTCAGAATTGCTTGGAGAATGGGATTCACGGGAGAGGTTTGAGATTGTTTAGTCTCACTCTCATCAGTACTTTTAAACAGAAGTTCATACTCATTGATACTGACGCTCTGCATGATCTAATGACCTCCAAAAAAATGGGGATTGTTGTTCCTAGAGATAAAGTGGTTCTCAGAGTTATTGCTATGGAATGGTGGCGCCGAGCATTCAACGTAGACAAACTCACTACGGCTACTAAGCGTTTTGGTTTCTATGTCTCTACTAATGGTGTTGAGTATCATGAGCATAACATGAAACAGTTTGAGAGATACGAGATCAATGATTGCGGTTACAACTATGAGGGAGAATTAATACCTCTGGAAATTAATGGGCAGACTCGTGTTGTTGCTTTGGACCCGGAAAGAAACTCTCTGTATGTGGCTGTGTCTGGGAATACCGCTGCTGATGTTTTGGAATGTTCAAACAGTCGCTGGCAAGAGATATCAGGAACCAGATACTCTACGAAGAAGGCAATCACTTGGATAACAGCTGATCGTGACAGGCATATGGCGATTACTTTAACTNTATATAAGGAGCTTGCTGCTGGTGCTGAAGATGTTGTGATTGCTTATGGTGGTGGAGGTTTCAGTCACAACTCCAGAGGACATCCACCTACTCCAAACAAGCACTTGTTTCAATAGTTGAAAAGAAGAACAAGAAGCAAATTAGTCCCTGAATTCAGAACGAGCAAACTGTGCTCATTGTGTGATAATGTGTTGGTTCAATCCGATATCTGGTCGATCAAGAGTTGTAACAATCCCAACTGCTGGACCCGCTGGAATCGTGATGTGAATGGTGCAAGAAACATCAGAAGAGTTGCCTTATACATGAATGCCAATTGTGGTAGAAAGCCGGAGGCGTTCCGTAGGGGAAACTAATCTGNTATATAAGGAGCTTGCTGCTGGTGCTGAGGATGTGGTTATTGCATATGGAGGTGGAGGTTTCAGTCACAACTCCAGAGGACATCCACCTACTCCAAACAAGCACTTGTTTCAAGAGTTGAAAAGAAGAACAAGAAGCAGATTTGTCCCTGAATTCAGAACGAGCAAACTGTGCTCATTGTATGATAATGTGTTGGTTCAATCCGATATCTGGTCGATCAAGAGTTGTAACAATCCCAACTGCTGGACCCGCTGGAATCGTGATGTGAATGTTGCAAGAAACATCAGAAGAGTTGCCTTATACATGAATGCCAATGGTGGTAGAAAGCCGGAGGCGTTCCGTAGGGGGAACTAATCTGATGTTTCAACACCATCAAATGCCTCAATGTGATCACGACGCAGAAACTAGGTAGAGGCAGCCAATGATGTTCTGGGAAAGTCTTGATTAGCAGTAGTCTTAATGTNGGCAAGAGATATCAGGAACCAGATACTCTACGAAGAAGGCAATCACTTGGATAACAGCTGATCGTGACAGGCATATGGCGATTACTTTAACTCCAACACCGTGCTGTTATAATACAGATGATTACATTACACACTTGTTACATGTTTTGGAATATCGCGATGAGTTTCTTGGGTTCTACTGGGCCATGCGTTGGAGAAGACTCCGGTGAAAGACGCGAATTAAACGACAGAAGGCGTATGATACTTTATATAAGGAGCTTGCTGCTGGTGCTGAGGATGTGGTTATTGCATATGGAGGTGGAGGTTTCAGTCACAACTCCAGAGGACATCCACCAACTCCAAACAAACATATTTTCTTGGAATTGAAACGAAGAACAAGGTGCAGGTTGGTTCCTGAGTTTAGGACGAGCAAACTGTGCTCATTGTGTGATAATTTGTTGGTTCAATCCGATATCTGGTCGATCAAGAGTTGTAACAATCCCAACTGCTGGACCCGCTGGAATCGTGATGTGAATGTTGCAAGAAACATCAGAAGAGTTGCCTTATACATGAATGCCAATGGTGGTAGAAAGCCGGAGGCGTTCCGTAGGGAGAACTACTCTGATGTTTCAACACCATCAAATGCCTCAATGTGATCACGACGCAGAAACTAGGTAGAGGCAGCCAATGATGTTCTGGGAAAGTCTTGATTAGCAGTAGTCTTAATGTAAGTTATAGTTTTAACTTATGTTAGGATGCTTCTGTGTATTGTGACCCATTGTGATCGTGCGACTACGACTTACGAGTTTTTTTCGTTGATCATTTTGCTAGAAAAGCGCAATAATTAGTAGATGGTCAATTCGGTCAAAATTTTGTGCCCCAAAACATCCAATCAGCGGCCTTAAATGTTTCGTAACGCCTTGCATGCCCCATGACTTGAATTATCTCAAATATGAAAAGTATAATTGCAATCGTGGCCTTATTGGCGTCCATAGCATCTAGCGCTCCCGTGTCTGACGAAGAATCTCAGGTTAAGTTTCGCGAAACACGTCTAAGACTTGTTTCAACTGGTGAAGGGTTGTTGGAGTGGTTGGATCCGCAAGACCTTATTGATAAGGGTGTCAAGTTCATTGATAAGACTGATACTCAAGAGTTGGAACAGAATGCTGAAGCCACAAGGCAGAGATTAGCCAAGTTTGAGCTTCCATCTGCTCCTGTGCAGCAAAAGGCAGTCAAACCATTGATCAAATCAATTGATAAGTCGCGTATTAAAAAGCGAATGGAAACCTTTACTGGCTTCAAAAACAGATATTATCGCTCCAAGTACGGTGTTGAGAGTGCCGAATGGCTCAAGTCAACATTGGAATCAATAATTGAATCGAACGGTCTTGAAGCAACGGTCTCAGAGTTCAAACACTCTTGGAATCAACCAAGTTTAATCGTTAAGATTAAAGGAGAAGACGATTCCGAAGACGCGCCAATTGTTATTGTTGGATCTCATCAAGATTCTTTGGGTGGAATCTTTGGTACTGGCAGGTATCCTGGCGCAGATGATGACGGTTCTGGTAGCATGACAACTCTTGAAGCTTTTACCGTTTTGGCAGAATCTGGTTTCAAACCAAAAAATAATGTTGAATTTCATTGGTACTCTGCAGAAGAAATGGGTTTATTGGGCTCACAAGCTGTTGCGCAAGCTTATCAGAAGGAGGAAAAGAATGTAGTTGCAATGTTGCAATTTGATATGACTGGTTACGGAAAGAAGCATGTCATTGGAATAATCAATGATTATGTCGACAAGGATTTGACTGTGTTTTTGCGTTCTTTAGCGAAAGAATATGCATCAATCCCAACTGCAGAAAGCAAATGTGGATACGGTTGTTCAGATCATGCTTCTTGGAACAATGGTGGTTTCAGATCAGCATTTCCTTTCGAAGGCGAATTCAAGGATTCATCACCGTACATCCACGGCAAAGAAGATACGGTTGATCACATCGACTTTGACCATTTGAAAGAGTTTGTAAAGTTGGCGATTTCTTATGCAGTTGAATTGTCTTCTCACGATTTCTAAAAAGGGCGCAAAGTAATAAAAATATTTTCATTTGTTAAATTTCTTTACGCAAGAGCCATTCAGATAACTCATTGAAGGTGATCGTTCCAGAGGAGTTGATATCCAAATCTTCCTCGAAAACTTGCAGTGAATGCTTCGTCTTCTTTTGTTTAACCATTTCCTTGTGAAATGCGGCGAATTCATCTTTATCTAACTGACCACTGCCATCTGCATCAAATTTTCTGAATAATTCCAGGTAGCCTTTCAATTTGGACAACTTTGTTTCATCAACTTCGATGTTCTTAAATCTATCCTGTTGACCCCACCAACCTAGAAACTCTTCGTAGCTTATTTTATTGTTTCCGTCCTTGTCAAGAGCTTTGATGGCAAACTCAAGTTGGTCAGCAGTCAAGAAATGACCTAAATCGAAACACAAGGCCTTAAATTCTTTTGATGAAGGTTAAAACATTCACTGTTAATACATAACTCACCTTCAGCGTCAATAGTACCGGATTTATCCTTGTCGAATTTATCGAACATAATTCTTGAAACCGGCTTAGGTTTAGATCCTGGTGGAGCAAACATTGTGACAAAGACAATGTGTAAAGGCTTAATTTCATATCTTTTTATTGTTTCTTTACAGTAGCAAAGACGCGTTGCTGTAATAGTCCAGCTAAAGCAGCACCGATAAAGTCACCGAATAGATACAGCCAAAAGTACGAGAAATCGCCACTTGTGATGGCTGATCCAAATACTCTAGCAGGATTGAATGCACCTCCTGAAACACCACCGCCCAGGAAACATAGGAAACCAAGAGTTAAACCAATAGATAATGGAGCAAAACCAGCCTTAGAATTACCCGAAGCAGTATAAATTGTCATTGTCTTTGCTTGTTTCTTATCCGTTACGTTTCCGCTGTCATCGACGATTCTAACAGCAGACTGAGTGTCAACTGTATCAAAAGCAGTCGCAAAGATGACATACACCAAAATGAAAGATAGAACCATTTCCAAGAAGAAAGCACTTCCAGTATTAATGTTTTCCGCAGGCGCAACTCTTAATTGCTGAGGTACTGTCAAAGTGGTGTTCGTGGTAGGAACAAACTTTGGAGGATAAGCGATTGCCAGCATGGCCATAGCCAACATTGATCCCACTAATTGAGCTCCCATATACATCAAACCTTTAAGAACAGTAGTTTTCCTAGTGACCATTGTTGCAAAAGTAACAGCCGGATTGAAGTGAGCACCAGATACATCGGCGAACGAGTAAATTAGGGCGACTGCACAAAATCCTGTAGTCAAACCAGACACGACTAATGATTCACTCTCAGCGTGACCAGAAATATGAACGTTCAAACTTTGAGCACAGACAATGAATATGAACAGAGTTGTTACAACCATTTCACCCAAACCTGCCTTGATCGTCTATAATTGGTTAGATTCAAGAGATCGTACATCATCTTACTTGCCACTTGTTGTCATTATTGAACTCTTCCATTGAGAACAGTTCAAGTTCATGTTGCTTTTTATCAACAAACTCTTTCACGTTGAAGTTTTCTACCTGTTTCCTCTTCTTCGCAATGAAGTCCTTAACTTTTGAACTCTTTTTAGCACTGTTTGGTCTGTCGCTGACTTCAATATCCTGGAGGGACAAACCATCTTCACCATCATCATCTAAAGCAAACTCAACTTGAGCTCCTGATCTTATTGGTTCTCTCTCTTCTTTCATAGACATCGTGTTATTTTGAGAAAAGTTTCGAAATGAATGGGACAAAATTGTGACGTTGAAACTTGATTGAGGTTTCGAAGGTCATGAAGCTGAAGTTTAAACGCGGAGTTATGGTTCGAAATGTGTCTTGAAATAGTTTTTATTAAGCTGGAGATATTTACTTATACTTGCGAAATCAAGTTATCATCAGATCCAAGATCATTTGATGTAGCAGATCTTGTTCGATTACCTTCAATGGCGGACTTTGTGATTATCTCAGAATTCGGTTGAGCATTTGAGGTGAGCTTGTCGGTGACTGTTGTACTTGGTGCGTTAGACTCACAATGTATTCGCTGTAACTCGATCTTCATACGCAGCATGAAAACGGCAACGAGAATTGCAGAAGATTTACACACGAGTAATCCCACGTAGCTATCAGCAAAATTGATGGCATTCGTGAATGCAAACGCTGATATTGAAACCAGAAGACTTAGACTGCTATACAAGCCATACCTTCCAATAATACTGTACTGTTCACTCACAACAGATTTCTGTGCGATCATTCGGTTTAACCTGTAAAACATCCAACCACACAAGATATCAAACAAAATTATCAATAAACCATTGAAAACATTAACAAATGCAGCAGATCTTATCATAGTCATAGATGTCTCCAAATCAAGAAAATTTGCTGCGAATGTCAGAAGTAACGGAAATGCTGATATAACGCAAAACGTTCTGAAAATATACCGAATAGGCTTCTTGAACGATGTAAAAAAATTATCCGTGAGAGTCTCTGTGCGAGCAATAACGAACAACATGTATGATATCATTGTCATAGCAGCACCAAGATAAGCAACGAAAGGTACGAAAGGAAGATAAGGCAACGTGTTAGTAATCGACATTGTATCAGCCACACAGCTCATAGCCCAACCAAATATCGTAGTGAACAAGTGAATGTTCAGTCGATTTAGTAATGAGCCTTTTGTCACAATCGTGTGAGCTGCAACAGCTGCAAAGAGTATGATCAGCACAGCGACATTCACGGCGTTCCAAACGTATATCATCAACACAACATCTATCTGTGACATTACAAATACAGCGACCTGAGGTCAGGTTGAAGAAAACGGTGACTGCTATTTTTAGAATTCGTTCAACCTCTCGATACATCAAATCATCGCTAGATGAAACTATCAAACTTTGCCTCAACTGTATGGCTAACGCTGATATTAATTTTCTTATGTCTCACCTTTCTTGTTATTATTGGGCATGCAATAGTGAGCAAGACAACGGTTTGGAGCAAATTCAACATATATCTGTACTTTATGTTAGCTGGTTGGATCATTGGCTGCACATCTGATTTATTACGGAACGTTCAAGATCCTCCTATTATAACATACGAACTTAATGCTTTTCTTGGGTACTTTGGATCAATGATATCAATGTGGTTTTACGTTGTTACAATTATGGCTCGCATCAAGACATTGGTTGAATTAGAATTTCCTAGGGTAAAAACTCCATTGCACAACATATCGAGGATTTTCTTAATAACCGCATCTATACCCGTTACAATGGCTTTTATCACTTGCTTCTTGGAAAACATGGAAATATCAGTGATTGTCGCAACGATTGCACGGTGGACGTATACTGTGGCCGGTGCCGTTTTAATAGGGTTCGATTGTGTTTTTCTTTACGTATTCTACGTCTACAGAAGGCGTAAAGCCGATTGTAACGGCGATACAGTTATCTTTGACATTATATCGACATGGGGATCATTTGCAAGCATACTTGTACTGCTATCAACGCTATTTTTTGCAATTTATGCTATATTGAGCCGGTGGGTTTTCTTATTTATCTGCAGGACGTTTGGCTCATTTGTGGTTTCAGCCCTTTTTCTAATGAAACTGAGGATAGCACAGAGTGTTCGTAAATCTAACGAAGACGTCGAGAATCCTGCAAAAGCGCCGCCGGCACCGAAAGCCAAAGAAAAGTCTCTTGTTATAGAAATTGAAGATTTTGGGATGTTAAGTAGTGTTGGAGACCATGACAATTTATGATTCAATCACAACAAAAACAAGATAGATGTCGCATATTCGATAGATATATTTAAATGTTATCAAAAACTCTCAAAGCCCCCTTAACGCCCAACCATAGGCTTTACTGTGTATGACTTTCTGGTCCAATAGTTGGATGCTTTTTCGACAGCTTTCTTCCAGTCCAACAAGTCATACTCTGATCCAGCCAAATACAATGACAACATTCCTGTACGTTCATCACTAACAACCTCTTTAACATGACCATGATCAGGAATATTGACAACAATAACACTTTGTCCTTTTAGATCACATTCAGTAGGATTTCTACAAAACTGAACGGTGCAATCATCTAAGCGAACAACACCCTTCGGTTCCGATCTCAACTCATCTTCATTCTTGTAATAGAACAAAAAATTATCTCTCAATACAAAGAACCTTATAGACCATTGTGTGCCTTTTCTTGCTTTTTTTGTCAAAACGCCCGTTTTTTCTGCATCAGTGGCAATCAAGTCTAGACTCAATTTTCCTTTAGCATTCTTGGCATAAATCGATTTAGCAAGAGCTTCAGCATTTGCATAAGTTTTGTACAACGTACGCAAAGTTGTGGCATATTGGTCAGTACGAACACGTTCTTGTTTGAGATGTTCAATGAGATACTCCAACTTCTCTTGCTTTGATCTGAAATTCTCCAATTCTTCGCTCAAAGATTCTGCACAGACACCAAATGTTTCAGCTTGTCTTGTCTGATCTCTCAAATTTGACTGAGTATCTTTCAATTGACTTCTTGTTCCCTCGAGTTGAGTTGTAATGGATTCAATGCGACTTTCATAGTCTTCCTGAGCATTTTTCCAGTCAGTAACAGATTTGGAGAACTTTGTGTGCAAGTATTCAAGCTCTTTTTGAGTACCTTCGAATTTTTTCTTGTATGTTTGAGCTTCCTGTCTCCAAAACAAAACCTCCTTCTGTAACTCATTTACTCTTCTGTTAAGACTGTCAACAGTCGTCTGTAAATCAACAGTTTCATTTCTTTCACGCCCTAATTCCAGCTCTAGGCGTTTGATCTTATCTTCCAACTCCTCGTGGATCAGAGTCATGCCGCTGTTAGAATTGAAGAGAGATGCAATGAAGCACAAGTTCAACTTTTCATGCCCTTCAACAATAAGTTCAGGGCGCAAGAATGTCTCTGCAGACATATTGACCATTTTTGCATATTTAACAACACCATCAGCACGTTCAACCAAATCAGCCTTCTGCAAGATACCATTTACAGCGGTCTTGGTAACAGCAGCAGGATAAAGCGAAGATAGAAGTTGAGCATATGCAACAGAGTCAGCAAAATCAGATCCAAAGTTCTTGACCTTCTTATCACAACCAACACGTTCCAAGTGCCAATTGACCCATTTCAAAAGCAACTGTTCAGCAGGCAAATCAGCACCAAATTGTTCCAGCTCAGGATGCGAACGAATATTGACATTATAAAGCAAGCCAGCGCGAATAATTTGCCACAATAACCCAAAAACCAAATATGGTTTACCATCAACCAGATCCTCAGCAGAAATGTTCACAATAGAGCAACCAATTTTACGAGCAGCCTCAATGGTGCGCTTATGATTTACCAAAACATTAAATACACCGCGACTTCCTTGTAATTCAGTTCCCATGTGAATTTTCTCTTGAGACAATGCACCAGGCACAGAAGCCTCAATCAACTTTGCCAACAGGACACCATCCTTTACAGCATAGAATATATCATTAGAGTCAGGATTTAATGGAAGCTTTTTGATCAAGTCTTGGTCATTCCTACAATTATTAGATTCATTGTTGAAACTTTACTTTAAGACCAAGTTAATATGCCTCACGAAAGCACTGCGTTCCTCATTGGAAAACAAATGAACAGAATTGGACCTCAACATTTGCAGAACTTCAATTCAAGAAATAAATCGCCATGGATCGTTCCAGCTTAAATTTAGGCTTTCCCGTTCGAATAATGTGCCGCTTGCCTGTTGCAATTTGTGGCTTGATCGTGTGATTTCCGTGGAGGGGACGGATGAAATAGGAACTTAGTGGCTCAACACGTAAACCGACGCACAGGGAAGAGAACATGCCCCATGGACTCTTTTAAGAGGACAGAGGGTTTAAGAACCTTTTTCGTTACAGTCCTTCCATCAGAAGGGTAGTTTGTGTGGAACGTCTATATAAGCGATCTGTCTCAGCCCTAGCGTGACGTATGATCATATCACAACAATCTGAGGAACCCGTGTGCCTACATAAACTCCCGCTACTTAATCTTTTTCTTGTGAATTTGAAACAAGTGCAATCTTCATGAAGGCTGATAGGAAGAACAAATTAAAAGTTAATCTGAAGTTGTGCATTAACAGGATTAACCTGATGATAACAAAGAAGAAGGCTCTTACGAATGGGACTAAGAGGGAGGTAGTTTCATTAATCCAGCAAAAAAAGTACGAAGGCGTCGAAGTCAAAGTAAGCATCCAAGACCTGTAAAAAGCTGATCCCTGTAAAGATCTCTCAATGGAAGAGGGAAGATGATGTTGTCGATTGTATGGAAATACTGAAAGTGTACTGCGAAGTAATTCTGAATCGCATTGATCTGTTCGATCTGAAGCCGCTGGATGTGTCGCTGCAAGAGCCGGTGCACTCTCTTCTGTTCGCTACAAATCATTTATCAGGGGATTTGAAGGAACTGAAAATTATCAAAGATATTCTTAGTGAATTCGTTCCAAAGAATGCAACGTCGTTTCACTTTGCTAATCAGAGAGTTACTTCGCTGTTGCGTCTTAGCGTCGGGTTCAATGATCCTGCTGTATTGGAGAAGTATTTAGAGTTGCTATGGAATGAATTCAAGTTGGAACAGTCAAGTGGTGTAAGTCTTGAAGAACTTAAGAAGGGCGTCATTAGGAATTATGCTTCTGGTTCAAATGGCTCAGGTGGTGATAACGGTGGTGGTGCAGGTGAGATCGAATATGTCGATGAACAAGAACTAGCAGAGAGAGTCAAAAGAGAAAAAGAAGCTCAAAGCAGAAGGGCTCAACCAAAATATGATCATATCCCAGTCACAAGTGCAAATACGGCAAGAACGACAAGCTCACCAGTTGCACCTCCATCAAATATTGCAACTACTACAAGTCATGCAACTTTTTCTCCGTCTCCTCCTATTTCAACAGGATCTAGCTCCTTCAAGATACCAGACTTGCCCTCATTTTCACCTGAAAAGGGAACATTCCATAAACCAAATGTAGATGAAACTGGAACTCGTCCGATGGCTGCTGCACCACACTTTCCACCAGTTGCAACTCATCGTATTGAGAACGAAGACGACGGTCCCGATTTTGATGAGCTTGCCAAAAGATTTGAAGAGTTGAAAAGAAGCAAGTAATATTCAAAGGCGAGTTAATTTATTAAAGGAAATTACATTTCACACATCTGGTGAATAATCATTTTCAGATTCATCAGTTGAAGGAAGATCTTCATCATACTCTTCGTTTGATAATAAACCGTTTTCAAACAAAACACTTCTTAGTTCTGATATCTCCAGCATCAAAGCCTGCTTATCTTCCAGTAGAACTTGTATTCGTTTATATGCTTGTTCTGAAAGAGCATCCAATCGAGTCTTGGTTTCTTCTAGCTCTGTTTGGAGTGCAGTAACATTTGTATCACTAGATTGAAGGTTATCCAATTCCTTCTCCAACTCCTTTGTCATCTCTTCAAAAGCATTATCTTGGTTTTTAGAATCATCAACCGCATCTGTCATTGTAGAAGCTTCAACAGTAGTCGCTGCAGGTTTGATATGAGACTTTGATGCTCCAACTTGTACTGCGACTTCATGCACTTCTGGTCTACGAGTCTGAATCTGGATATGCCGCCTCTTGACACGTTTCTTTTGACCCGTAGGTTTGTCTTGAGATGGAGAAGCAAGTGATTGCGGAACATCTTTAGCAACAGGCTCAGGAGATTCAAGACGAGAGTAATTCGACATCATCTCCTGAGAAAAGGATTGAGTCTGCGCATTAGCCATTGAAACAGAGTTGATAGAGATTGGTTTAACAGCAAATACTGGTGCATAAGGTGCAGTATCCAGAGCAGGAGGTGGTGGAGGAATGCTATCAAGTAATCCTGAACCAGAAGGTCTAGAAGGAGCCATTTGTTCCACAGGAGCAGCAGGTAAATCTTTTGCATCAAAGAAATCGTTATGTTTGAGGGAGTTTTTCAAAGGAGATGATACCCTTGGAGCATTAATGATTTCATCCTTTCTCTTATTAACTTCAATCTTTGGCAAGCTGGCAACCTTAACTCCAGAAGATGACATGAAGAATTCCTCAGGTGCAGGTGATCCATATCTTTTTGGTGGATTGATATGTTGCCTTTGTTGTTGTGGTAACATGCGAGCAGTTTGAGCATCCGCTTCATTTGGAATTATTTGATCAAGACCAGAGAACTGAACTCTTTCTGGTTTGGAAATATAGTTTGGCTTTCGAAGAGCACCACCGCGTACAATTATGCTTGTTTTTAAGCCCAGTTCACGAACAAGATGCTCGCCAGCGAGTAAGCGCATCTTGGAAGACTTTTTCGGAAGATTCGATTTGTACTCAACATCGGCATAGGAGCCATTCATCGGAATTTCTCTTCTTGATGTTACTTTTCCTTCCTTCTTTTCCTCATTGCCACCCAGTTGATGTATTACTTGCAATAACTCATCGTCAATGAACACAAAATCTTTCTTATCGTCCTTCCGAGCATTGCCATTTTCTTCAAACTCGTCTTGGCCATTCATCATTTGCTCAGGAAACTTGCTCTTTCTATACTTTGATTTTTTGTCATCCCGAGATAGTTTCTTGCCATTCACATCATCGCCATTACCATCTCTTGATGCCAATTCATTAAGCATTGATAATCGCGCCATTTTCTTCGCGTTCCCTTGCATTAATAACTGCATTTGTGCTGGTGAGTGATTTGGTGGTGTTGGAAGGAGATCAGATGAAGAGTCGTCGTAACCATAACTGGAGTTGAAACCATTCAAGAATTTGCCTTTGCTGTCCGGAAACTCAGCATCTGGTGAACTCTGAGGGATCTGCGTCAAATCGATCAGTTGGTTCTCCGAAGGCATGACTCCCATTGTTCTTCTTTTACTTGGCCTTCGATTTAGTTTCTGTCCCTCTACAACACCATTCGCATCATCCCTTTGGCCTTGTTGTGCATACGGAGGCTGATGCTGCAATAACTGAACGTGATCATTGCTGCTTTGGTTTGATAAGGGTGTACTTTGTTTAACGTTCTTCTTCTTGCTTGGACTAATCAATCTGTTGAAGAATGTGAGCGGTTTCAACGCGTTAGAGGTGTGTTGATGCAACTGCTCAGGAGGTGGAGGCGGCATCTCCTTCTCTTTGTTCATTTCTGGTGGGCCCGTATTTCTAAGAAAATCAGCTAGAGCTTTGGTTCCCTCTGAAGACATGTTTAGCAGAAAAGTTAGAATACGTACCACGAACCAATCGGCCCAATCCACAACGAGTCCTCTAATCAGAGATCGTCCCTGAAGACTTGAATAATAATCGGTTCAAAAAGCAGTATTAAAAGTGTATTAATGATGATAAATAAAACATCAATGGCGACAAAACATGTTTGATTTAAAGTTAACTTCAATTTAGAGAAGGTTTCAGAGTAAAGTTTGCTATATATAAGAACGAATCGATTGGATGATGCATGATCATCTACTTTAGAGTTCAAAGTATGGCGTTGTATGAATTGAAGTACTACTTTGTCACGTTCTTCTTGGGCTTAGGATGCTTGTTCCCGTTTATGACCATGTATTATCGCGCTTTGGGGTTGACAGCTGCACAGATTGGGTTTCTAGGTTCTGTAATGCCCATATTCAATTTCGTCCTTACTCCTGTGTGGAGTTTCTACGCTGACAAGTATAAAAGTCACAAACGGTTGCTGGGCGTTGCCACAATTATATCTGCAGTCGCATGTCTCGTATTCCCTATTCTCGGTAACACGAAGAATGATGAAACAACATTTCTAAGTGCATTATTCTTTGAAACACTGGCAATCTTGGTTTTGTTTGCTATATTTTACGCACCTACATCAACTTTGCTGGATACTATTGTGCTTCACACGCTTAAAACACAAAAATCAAAGGACCTTGATGATCAGACATTGTATGGGCGACAAAGAGTATTTGGATCAATTGCTTACGGTGTTGGAGGATTCATAGTTTCGTTTATTCTTGATTCTATCGAGGAAAATTCTTCATCTGCTACTCCTTCAAGTATGAACATTATTTTCTACGGATACGCCTTATTAAACGTAGTTTTCTGTATTGGTTTGGTTCTGTTTAGGCAAAAGACAGCACAGAAGTCAGAAGATCGTCTTAGGCAGAGACTATTAGATGAAGAAATTTCCATTCAGCGCACTTCAAACACGGTGCAAAACGATACTAATGCAGAGGACCACAAACCAACGTTTATGCAAAATGTTCAAGAATTGATTGTTTTCTCATCAAAAGTTGGATATATTCCGTATTTCTGGGCTTTCTGCTTCATCATGGGCTCAGTCTTGAATATGATCAATAGCTATTGCTTCTTAATGCTTGCGGATAAGTTGAACGCACCAAATCAAGTCTTCGGTCTTATTTCTATATCAAGAATTCTACTAGAAATCCCATTCTTTATTTGGAGTGGTCCAATAAGCAAGCTCATTCTATCTGTGTTTATGCCTAAACCAACATCAGCCGTTGAAACAAATAATGCAGAAGCGCACAAAATGCTTGGATATAGATACATGATGCTGTTCTCCATGGGTGTCTTATCACTACGACTGCTTTTGTATGCATGCATGAGCGCATTTCAGTGGAGTGCTTGGACTGGAGTTGGTGTGGAAATATTACACGGAGTCATATACGCAACATTCTTTTCCGCTGCTATTCAAATTGCATCTCTGTCGGCTCCTACGCATCTTCAAGCAACATCGCAAGGACTCTTTGGTGGAATTTATTCAGGATTTGGCTCGACTTTTGGTAATTTGGTAGGCGGTGTCATTTACGGATCATTTGGGCCAACAGCTTTATGGCTTTCATCATTAGTGCTTTGCATTATCACTATGATACTCTATCGTTCGGATATAATGAGGACCACGCCTGTTTCAAATAACATTGTCGCGCGTTAATCGTTTTGTAAAGGATATAAATAGATTTCACGTTGCTATNTTGGTAGGCGGTGTCATTTACGGATCATTTGGGCCAACAGCTTTATGGCTTTCATCATTAGTGCTTTGCATTATCACTATGATATTCTATCGTTTGGATATAATGAGGACTACGCCTGTTTCAAATAACATTGTCGCGCGTTAATCGTTTTGTAAAGGATATAAATAGATTTCACGTTGCTATGAAGAACATTTCGTTCCGCTTCAAGAACTTCTTTCTATAAGATGAACAATACATTGTGTGAAGCTTCAAAGTTCCACGGAGTCAGGAATATTGTACATAAGTTAAGCTCACTCGGTGCACCCACTCATTTGGTAAGTCCTTCAAATAGAGGTGAAGGATCAACATTCTCGTCGATTCCTACCAAAAGAGCAGCAGTTCCTTCAAAGAGTTCAAGAAGATCAAAAACCCCATCTGAAGTCCCGGATACTCATTATCTCGATTTCAAGAGATCATTGTTGCCAAGGTTGTTACATGCTACGACACCTGCACCTGAAACAGATGCATTGAGCGGATCAAGGAGATCATCAGAGATTTCAAACGTCTCGCCATTACTGCCATCAGAACATCATTGGTTCCTTCTTAATCAGTTGAGAATTCACGCTGGTGGTCCAGAGAGGACGGAGAAGGGCATTGAGATTCTAATGAATTACTATGCACAGCTATGTTGGCTTGAGGAGAGGTTTCCATTTGAAACTGAAGAAGTCGGAACAGTATTTGCATGGAATGAAGCATTCTATCAGGATAAGAGGATCGAAACGACGTGTATCCAGTATGAAAAAGCAGCCGTTATGTTCAACATTGGTGCCATCTATTCTCAACTAGGAACAACGCAAAGTCTTTGGAGTCATGATGGTTTGAAGAAGGCTGCAAAATATTTTCAGTTGGCTGCTGGTGCATTCTTGCACGCTAGAGATAACTTGGTCCCAAGATTCAAAGCTAAAGTTGATGCTTCGTCAGACTTGAGTGATTTGACTTTATCAGCTGCTTCAGATTTGATGTTGGCTCAGTCCATAGAGTGCTATTACTTGAAAGCTGAAGATGATAGCACTAGCAGTCCGGTTACCAGTCAGATTGCTGCACAGTGTTCTGATTACTACGACTCTGCATACAAGTCGAGTAAGTTGAACAATTCTCTTGGAAAGCAAAGGTTTCCTAAAAGCTGGACAGCTCAAATGGCAGCAAAACATTTGGTATATCTTGCTTGTGCCCATTATCACTGTCCAAACTATCGCGAACCTGCTGCTGTGGTCGGAGAACGTCATGGGAGATTGATGTTGGCCAAATCGTTTGCTCAAAAGGCAATTGAAAAATGCATTGCAAAAGATTCAAACATATCACCAGAACTAACTGTTTATCTTTCTTCTGTATTGGAAAAGATTCAGAGGAGTTTGGATGAAATTGATAGAGCCAATTTTGATACATTCAATCAAGTCTTGGTGAAGAAGGAGTCGCTGCATCCTTTGCGTAGACCTGCAAGATCTTTAGTCTCAAGAATTGATCCTGTTTTCGGAGCTGAACCAGGAACTGTCTGTGATTTAGTGTCTAATGGTCAAATAACTGATATCTTCTCAGATGTTGTCGGAATGTTGTGCATGAACAGTGGTTCAGTCTCTGTGTTCAGAAGACAATCAGCAACAATCTTTGACAGTCGAAGACCAAGCAAGACTGCTACCGAGAGCTCCTATGACACTCAAGTCAAAGTTTTAAAGAGCTCTGAGAAAAATTCGAGATCAAACTCTTTCCAGTCCCTCATGAATGCCATGGACTCTCCAAAAACAAGAAGAGCCTCTAATTTTAGAGGAAATAACGCAGGATCTCTTGATTTATCATCCCTATCACCAATGGTTCTGGAAGAAATCAAAAAGTTTGTATGGGATGTCAAGAAAACGACTGATCATTGGTCCACAGAATTATCATCATGGAAAGAGCATTGCGCATTTCCAACCAATGACGACTACGTAATGATTTCAGACAAATGCGCCTCTCTTGGTACTTTGAATGATACGAGCAATTTACTTCAAAGAGGACATAAGTTACTGAGAGCATATCAGGCTTGTTTAGAGCTAGACGAAAAGAGTAGCACCCTTTCGTTGTTTGAGAAAATACAGAATTTGGACAAGGAAATTATAATGATTCTGAACCAAGCTCATAAAAGGCTATGGGGCGGAGGCGAGTCTTTGAAAGCAATTATTCAACGTAGAAACTCTAATCATCTTGTTAATCCAAGCGATATACCTCAGTATAGATTAAGTATACAGGTTTTGTTAAATCAGTGGTTGGTAGAAGAATCCAATAATGATCAATTAGATCCTGCTACTGATTCTTTTAAGTTGCAAGATATCAAACACTGCGTTGCAGAAATTAGCGATGAAGCCAAAACTGAAGGATACTTGGAATTGTTTCCAACAATGGAGAAGAACGAAAACGGTTCAAATGATTTGTATTGGTCTCTTAACAAAATCAAAACAGTCATTCCGTGTTTAGAAGAAACATGGGATCGCGAATGTAAGGATGAGGTTCTTCGATTCTTAGATATTTGCAAAGAACTGAACATGGACTCAAGAATATCAGGTTTCAAGCTTGATATTGTCACAGAGAAACTTCTTGCTTCTGTTGATAACTATGTTCACGAAACTTCTATCGCTCTATCAGAACTTGAAGATGCACAAAGTCGCTTGAATGCTTTCAAGGATCAATGGTTTGAGAACGAGTCAACTACTCTATCCTTTCGTCCTTCTGGTAATTCAAACATTATTGAAGAGCTGGTTAAACTTGGCAAAACAGAGTTGTCCCTCAGAGGTTATGGTTCAAAGCCTCAGCTACAAGAAATGATAGCAGCCGGATTAAGTTGCGGAAGAAAAGAATTGGAAGTCTTAGCCAATTCGTTCAAGAATCTCTGCGAAGGTCTTAAACAGAAGATTCCTTTGATTAAGAACATTAGCTCTTTCAGATCTGAGTTGAACTCGAGCTTAAGAAATCTGAACAATCACGTTGCAGTTTTTAAAGAGTCGGATAGAATCATATCTGCTTTTGAAGAGCAACTCATAAAATGGAAGCAATGGAGAAAGAATGCAGATAGACTTGGTAATCAATTGGTTTTGACTAAAGAGAAGCTTCATCAAACCTTTGGACCATTCATTGAAGAAACCAACGAAAGAGTTTTACATAATAACACAGGAAAGCTTGATGCTTCAGTGTCTGATATGCTCTGCCAACAAGAGGCTTTGACAAAGAAGCAAATCCATCAGTCGTTTGAAATTGCGAAGCAAACCGAGAAAGAATATGTACATAATGAACACTTGTTTCAGCATGCTTTAAGTGGTATAAATACACCGTCAACTCCTAGAAGACAAGAAGATATGAGGCGTCTCAGTGTTACAGCTTCGGCTATCAGTCGCAACACTAAGTTTTTGGAACAAAAGCTTAACAATCAGGATTATATCGAACCTGAAGTTCTTGCTAGCACAAAACAGGAACTAAAAAATCAGTTGTTGGCGTTACAGAATCAACAACGAGAGTTTGCTAAATTGCACGATGATCACTTGCAGTGGATCAATAATGGAACTCCTTATGAAGTCAAGTCGGTATCAAGAAAAGTCAATGTCCTCGATAAGGTGAAGAATAAGCTTTCAACTATTCTGTCAAGAAGACCATCACACGAGACAGCTACAGTTCCAACAGCGCCAGTTTTACCACAGCCTGATGTAAGACTCTTGGAAGAGAACTCAAAACTAAAACATAAGTTGGAAAAAACACAAAGGAAATTATCTCAAGCGGAAGACCTTGTTAAAAGAAGAAAAAGCATCCCAAGGAAACCACTGCCAACTGAATATCCTGAAACACCAGCAAGAGAGCGCGCAGTAAGATCATCGATGGCTTCAGAGTCCGATATTGCTTACCAGATCAAGAGAATGTCCATTTCTAACAAGTCTAGAAAGGAAGGCAGAAAGTATTCTAATGTTTCAGAGCCTGAAATACAGCCACAAGATTCTGTTTCTAGAAGGCCATCAAAGAATTATACTTCCCTTCAGGTCCAGAGTATTCCGACTCAGCGCAAGATCAGTTTCAAAGTTCCATCAAATGAGCACCAAGAAGACGCCCAAGATGGAAATTTTGATTTAAGACAAGAAATGGAAGATATATCAAAATACTTTGCGTGGAATAGGTCGCCCTATTCTATCAACGCACATAGAATCTGAGAAAATAGAATGATCTATTCTGAGTCGTACATATCATCAACCATTTTGTTGAGGCGCGATTGCTTCTGCTCAACAAGTTCATCAATATCATCCTGAGACAACTCTAATTCTTTGCGTAACAGAATCAAAAGGTC